>MJUT01043286.1:127352-139449 GCA_002080005.1 Gigantidas platifrons
GCTGGTAGTCCTAGTCGTTCTACAGATGTAAACAAAACAATTATGATAGTCCTAGTCGTTCTAAAGATGTAAACAAAACATTTCTGATAGTCCTAGTCGTTCTACAGATGTAAACAAAATAATTATGATAGTCCTAGTCGTTCTACAGATGTAAACAAAACAATTCCGATAGTTCTAGTTGTTCTACGGATGTAAACAAACATTTTTGGTAGTCCTAGTTGTCAAACAGATGTAAACAAGACAAGGCTGGTAGTCCTAGTTATTCTACAGATGTAAACAAAACAATCATGATGGTCCTAGTCGTTCTACAGATGTAAACAAAAGAATTATGATAGTCCTAGTCGTTCTACAGATGTAAACAAAATAATTCGGATAGTCCTAGTCGTTCTACAGATGTAAACAAAACAATTCCGATAGTTCTAGTCGTTCTACATATGTAAACAAAACAATTCCGATAGTCCTAGTCGTTCTACAGATGTAAACAAAACAATTCTGGTAGTCCTAATCGTTCTACAGATGTAAACAAAATAATTCTGATAGTCCTAGTCGTTCTACAGATGTAAACAAAACAATTCTGATAGTTCTAGGCGTTCTACAGATGTAAACAAAACAATTCTGATAGTCCTAATCGTTCTACAGATGTAAACAAAACAAGGCTGGTAGTCTCAATTCTGGTAGTCCTAGTTGTTATACAGATGTAAACAAAACATTTTTGGTAGTCCTACTTGTCATACAGATGTAAACAAAACAAGGCTGGTAGTCCTCGTCGTTCTACAGATGTAAGCAAAACAATTATGATAGTCCTAGTCGTTCTACAGATGTAAACAAAACAATTCTGATAGTCCTAGTCGTTTTACAGATGTAAACAAAATAATCATGATAATCCTAGTCGTTCTACAGATGTAAACAAAACAATTCCGATAGTTCTAGTCGTTCTACAGATGTAAACAAAACGATTCTGATAGTCCTAGTCGTTCTATAGATGTAAACAAAACAATTATGATAGTCCTAGTCGTTCTACAGATGTAAACAAACATTTTTGGTAGTCCTAGTTGTCAAACAGGTGTAAACAAGACAATGCTGGTAGTCCTAGTCGTTCTACAGATGTAAACAAAACAATTCCGATAGTCCTAGTCGTTCTAAAGATGTAAACAAAACAATTCTGATAGTCCTAGTCGTTCTATAGATGTAAACAAAACAATTCCGATAGTTCTAGTCGTTCTACAGATGTAAACAAAACGATTCTGATAGTCCTAGTCGTTCTACAGATGTAAACAAAACAATTCTGATAGTCCTAGTCGTTCTACAGATGTAAACAAAACAATTCTGGTAGTCCTAATCGTTCTACAGATGTCAACAAAACAATTCTGGTAGTCCTAGTCGTTCTACAGATGTAAACAAAACAAGGTTGGTAGTCTCAATTCTGGTAGTCCTAGTTGTTATACAAATGTAAACAAAACATTTTTGGTAGTGCTACTTGTCATACAGATGTAAACAAAACAAGGCTGGTAGTCCTAGTCGTTCTACAGATGTAAACGAAACAATTATGGTAGTCCTAGTTGCTATACAGATGTAAACAAAACATGTTTGGTATTCCTAGTTGTCATAGAGATGTAAACAAGACAAGGTTAGTAATCCTAGTCGCTCTACAGATGTAAACAAAACAAGGTTGGTAGTCTCGATTCTGGTAGTCCTAGTTGTTATACAGATGTAAACAAGCAAATTCTGGTCGCTCTACTGATGTAAACAAACAAATTATGGTCGCTCTACAGATGTAAGCAAAACAATTATGGTAGTTCCATCATGCTGCAGATGTAAATAAACATATTCTAAAGATCTAAGCAAACAAATATGCCTTAGTCTTTCTACAGATCAAAACAAACTGTACATGTTGACTAGTTGTAGAAGTCAGAAGTAGATCACAGGAATCGGAAATTTTATCAATATGATGAGAAATACGTTACAAATGACCGGTGAAGTTTCACGAGCGTAATGAGTGAAACGAACAGGAATGCAACGTCGTTTTGGAGAAATCGGCTCTGGCTCTTTAAACCTCCGAAAAATTAATAAAAATTGTCAACACTCTAACCAAATAACATTTTCCTGCCATTATATGCCGGTGTTCTCTTCTCTAATCCTGTCATTACCCAATTTTATCGTCTCAGTTGACAGTTCCACTTTACCGAGAAGCCATTGTGTGACGTTACATTGACTACGGAACAGACTCGATAAAACCAAAAAGTTTATACTGTTTAGAATTCTAAAAATTAAAATGTTCGAGTTTTGTGGCATATTTATTTATTTTCATCAACTGAGGGAGTCAACGATATCTATAATTACTGTTAACTATTTTCAATGGTAGATTTTCGTAACAATAAAGGGAGAGAATGTGACGTCACACAATGGCTTCTCGGTAAAGTGGAACTGTCAACTGAGACGATAAAATTGGGTAATGACAGGATTAGAGAAAAGAACACTGACATATAATGGCAGGAAAATGTTATTTGGTTAGAGTGTTGACAATTTGTATATATTTTTCGGTGGTTTAAAGAGCCAGAGCCGATTTCTCCAAAACGGTGTTGCATTCCTGTTCGTTTCACTACTCGTATAACATATCTCATCATATTGATAACATTTCCGATTCCTGTGAGTAGATTAACATATGCTGTTAATCATAGTCATAATGCAGATGTAAACATAAAGGCTAATCGTAGTGTAGTCATTTTGCATTTGTAAAAAGAGGAGTAAACTATTAGAATGTAGTCCTAAGTATGAGTAAAAAGAGGAGTAAGCCATTAGAATATAATCCTACGTGTGAGTAAAAAGAGGAGTAAACCATTAAAATATAGTCCTATGTATGAGTAAAAAAAGGAGTAAACTATTAAAATATAGTCCTACGTGTGAATAAAAAAAGGAGTACATTAGAATGTAGTCCTACGTATGAGTAAAAAGAGGATTAAACCATTAGAATATAGTCCTATGTATGAGTAAAAAAATGAGTAAACTATTAGAAAATAGTCCTACGTATGAGTAAAAAGAGGAGTACATTGGAATGTAGTCCTACGTATGAGTAAAAAGAGGAGTACATTGGAATGTATTCCTATGTATGAGTAAAAAGAGGAGTAAACCATTCGAATATAGTCCTGCGTATGAGTAAAAAGAGGAGTAAACTATTAGAATAGAGTCCTACGTGTGAGTAAAAAGAGGATTAAACCATTAGAATGTAGTCCTACGTATGAGTAAAAAGAGGATTAAACCATTAGAATATAGTCCTACGTATGAGTAAAAAGAGGAGTCAACTATTAGAATATAGTCCTGCGTATGAGTAAAACGAGGAGTAAACCATTAGAATGTAATCCTCCGTATGAGTAAAAAGAGGTGTAAAATATTAGAATATAGTCCTACATATGAGTAAAAAGAGGAGTCAACTATTAGAATATAGTCCTATGTATGAGTAAAAAGAGTAAACCATTATAATATAGTCCTACGTGTGAGTAAAAAGAGGAGTACATTGGAATGTAGTCCTACGTGTGAGTAAAAAGAGGAGTACATTGGAATGTAGTCCTACGTATGAGTAAAAAGAGGATTAAACCATTAGAATGTAGTCCTCCGTATGAGTAAAAAGAGGTGTAAACTACATGTATTAGAATATAGTCCTACACATGAGTAAAAATAGGAGGAAACCATTAAAATATAGTCCTACGTATGAGTAAAAAGAGGAGTAAACCATTAAAATATAGTCCTACGTATGAGTAAAAAGGGGAGTAAACCATTAGAATATAGTCTTACGTATGAGTAAAAAGATGATGGTAAGAAGACAGACTTAAAATGTTCTGTTTTGAGTAAAAAGATGATGGTAAGACGACAGATTTAAAATGCTATGTTTTGAGTAAAAAGATGATGGTAAGAAGACAGACTTAAAATGTTCTGTTTTGAGTAAAAATATGATGGTAAGAAGACAGATTTAAAATGCTATGTTTTGAGTAAAAACATGATGGTGAGTAGACAGATTTAAAATGTTCTGTTTTGAGTAAAAAGATGATCGTAAGAAGACAGATTTAAAATGTTCTGTTTTGAGTCAAAAGATGATGGTAAGAAGACAGACTTTAAATGTTCTGTTTTGAGTAAAAACATGATGGTGAGTAGACAGATTTACAATGTTCTGTTTTGAGTAAAAAGATGATGGTAAGAAGACAGATTTACAATGTTCTGTTTTGAGTAAAAAGATGATGGTAAGAAGACAGATTTAAGATGTTCTGTTTTGAGTTAACGAGTGGCTGTTTTTTTAACGCCAAGTGAGCAATTTTTTATCTATATCGTGGCAAGAACAAGTTTTAGTTTGAATGAATTTGAATTTTTGTGTTTAACGCCACTTTCAGCAATATTTCAGCTATATCATGGCGACCAGTTTAAGTGGTGGAGGAAGCCGGAGTACCCGCGGAGAGAACCACCGACCATCGGCAAGCAACTGGTAAACTTTATCACTTGCGGTTGTGAGTCGAGTACACCCGTTATATTTTGATGAGGTGATGAAGATGTCCCATTTGTACAAGACCAACACATGTTGCTCCACTCGGACACATTATCCTGATTCCGAGCCAAACAGTATTTGCTTTCCTTAATAACGTGTCATTAGTGGAGAAGCAACAAATACCAATATTCATTGTTTATGGTTTGACACGGCCTGGGCTCGATCCACACTCAAGGCGGGTAAGCAAATCATTACACCACCCATACGGTTTCCGTATGTTTTATGAATACATCAGAATTCATATCAGACAACTGCACAATACGTTTTTATCCTATATGTATATTGTATATAAGTTTCAAGTATATATAACTCAGTTTGACATCACCAACATCATGCAAGATCTACAATACAAATGTGAAGAGGAGAGAAGTTTGAAGATACGAATTTAAGGCGGTATTCAGAAGCCGTATATCGAAGGACAGACAACATAATGGCCAAAAGACGGACAAACAATGATCTACAAAACACTACACATAAAATTAAAGATTGGGAATCACGAACCTGTGGTTTATCACATAATGTTGCATGGAATACACCTCGCCATTAGCGGGATTCGAACTCACAACTTTAGAAATGATAGGAACTGGTTGCAAATGTTGTTGTAAATCCAACTACATACGAGCACGACCACGACGGCCCCGGGCCAACTTCAAACTTGTCTAAAGGGTAATCCGTATTATACAACATTACTAATATTTGACTGAAGAAAATAATTATAATATGAAAAAGAGTTTCACCCTTAATTATTCAAAGAAGGAGCTAAAATGGAGTTATTTTAAAGATTTGTGTTTGTAATACACAAATGTAGTACGTTGTTCAGAAGTTAGTGATAAGCTTTCGTTTATCAAAAGTACTTTTTGTTGGGTTTTTTCTCTCTCAAAATTTCAAAATTATTATGGTTGTTATCAAAACTTATACATAATATGTACAATAACCCTAAACAATTTTTGTATAATCTGATTAAAAAAGATTTTTACTTTCTTTCTCACACAATTCGAAATTGAATTGATATCAAAATATATCTTGCTATTATATTGGGATGTTTCGTATATAATCAAGTCTTTGTGATTGCATAAAATATCTCATCCGACCATAAAAATACTGTTATTCACAGCAAATGTAAATTTATTAGCGTATAAGTACGATCAATTATAAACATATGACTATTTAAATCTGAGTTTGTTGTTAGGGTGTGATGTATAAAGATATTTCCGGGTCATTCGTTTCACACAGTAGATGCACTATTCTGATGAAGACTTCACGAACCCGTCAACCAGTTCACTAATTTTGTTATATACATGATTATAATAAAATAATGTAGTGTTTTATTGATAAATTTATATTCAGATTTAGATGGTCTATACGGACCGAAAATTTTTAATTTTTGACTGAAACAAATATAACTGTTTTAATCTAATAGTATGCGACAGGCTTTGATGTACTTCTGCTTATACAGTCAAACCTGTATTAAGAGGTCATCTTTGTGAGAAAGAAAAAGTGGCCTTACAAGACAGGTGACCCCTTAAGAGATTCAATTCCTATGTATTTTCTATGACAGGACAAGAAAAATATGACCTTTTACATGTGACTGCTTAATAGAGGTGACCACATGGACAGGTTTTACTGTGGTTGTCCGCCATTTTTTCCATATTCCTGGAGAATGATATTAAATGTAAGAAAAGTTTGAAGATACAAAAGGGGTGATGAAAAGCCGTATTTCGATGAAGGACAGACAATAAAATGGCGAAAAAATAAGACAAACGAAAAAACAATGATAACCAAAACACTACACAGAAAACTAAAGACTGAGAAACATGAACCCCACGAAAAACCTGTGGTGACCTCAGGTACTCCGGAAGTCAGAGTTCCATCTCCAATAATTCGATTCTTAGATGAATAATGGATTCTTGTCTCATTCAAGTATGATATGCATCCAACAGTATAAATCATTTGTTTATGTCACTTTCATATTTCAGAAAATACAGTGCATTCTGGGAATCCGTGAAACAAAAGATCATCATTGGTCAAAAAGACCGCAAAATAGCCAATCACAAATTGCGCTGAATAGAATAAAATGAATAACAAACAAACAATACCACACTTTCAGAACAGTCCCAAAATTCAGTAAGTGAACAATAAACACATGATTTGTGATTTTCTTATTTGTAACTTAGGCCATTTATTTCTCGGTAGAACCGCATTAGTGAACTACTGCTTAGCGAGTTCGCCCCGAATGCTGTAGATCGTGGTTTCGAACCACAGTCAAGTTTAACAACAAGAGACTATAATATTGATTTTAAGTATTAAGGAGCATACGCACAGACTGGTTGCCTCGGAATCAGGATAATGTGTCCGAGTGGAGTGACATGTTTATTCGCATGCAGACTGTTGTTTCTGTGAGCTAGCACTATAAACATCCAACTCAGTTGGTCTAGTACAAATTGGAACTGATCATCATTTCATAGAAAAGTAACATGTTCTTGTCGTGATATAACTGAAACATTGCTCATTATTTGGCATTAAGCAACAATAACTCACTCGTGCAGGGGCCATCGTGGTCATGATATTATGGGAGTTGGATTCATAAATGCCAATGCAATTAGTGCCTGCTATCACCACTAACGTTGTGCCTTCGAATCTCGCTCAGGTGAGGTGTACTCGATACAGCATTATGTGATAAAGTTTGTCAGTGACTTGTGACAGGTCGGTGGTTTTCTCCGGGTACTCAGGTTTTTTCCAACAATAAAACTGACCGCCACGATTTAACTGAAATATCGTTGAGATTGGCATTAGGCACCATAGCCCTAGCCTTCTTTCATGACTGCACACAAAAAAGTAATGATACCAACTTGACTGATAATACTTTTTTTGTCTTATTATCAAGCTTAAGTACGTCAGAGTCGTGCATCCGTTTTGATATTAAACACATTTTACTCATATCAATTCATGTAACAAGTAGTTCCAAATAAATATTTATCACCGTATTTAGACCCTCAAACGGTATAAATGTTTAATTTCTTGTTTGATTTAAACTTATACGTGGTATATGGATAAGGGCAGACGATATGTTAGTTCTTAAGTGTTTGTTCACGATAACATAACGCGGGTATATACATCTCTTCAGTGCCAATTGTTCTTTCTTAGTCCAGTATTTTGTGGAGTTCTCGTAAATAGCCAAAGTCAATATTTTTTTCATATGTGTGTGATAACTTGAATTCAATGGCAATTTTTGACTATGCATGATAAAACTGTTTGTGTATGATTTACTACAAAGTAACAATGAGTTTGCTAAGGGATTAATACTGAAGTGTTTTGTGGAAAGTTGAAAAATTACCGTAACTCATTGACGTGAATTTGGAAACGGACATTGCTAATATATATCATACAGGAATGCTTTTCACAAGAAATGGACAAATAATTATAGAGATTTACATCGTGTAAGAGTTGCGGAAATACCAGATTATTCTTGTTAAAAAATTAACTGATTGACGTGAATTTGGAAACGGACATAGCTAATGTATATCTTATAAACAGGAATACTTTTCAAAAGAAATTATAGAGATTTACATCGTGTTGGAGTTGTGGAATTAAATGTGAATTATTTTGAAAAGTATTATACTGATTAAATTTTCGAAGATTTTTTTAATGAAATAGGAAAAATTCATTATAAGAATTTACATAGTATTAACATAGTGAAAATACCAGACTTTCTTAGATTTGAGTTATTTTGAATTTAAGTGTTATTTTGATTACATATATTTATATATCCGGAGATTTATTTTTGTTAAAGATTGGAACTTAATTTCAAAGAAATATTCAATTAACGGATTCTAATTATATTTGACATAGAGTGACGTTACGGGGAATTTACATTACCTTACAAAAGAGAGAACATACTATCAACTTTTAAATTGCTATTAAAATCAATCAAGTTTAAATCCTTAAGATAACAAGGGCGGATATAAGTTAGTGCCATTATTTATCCCCAAATTTATCGTTACAAAATTGTTCAGTTTGCATTGTTTTTTAATACAAGTCATTAAAAAAGGAAACAATGTCGGGAAAGAGAAAATCCGCAAAACCTAAACCAGATGCAACACTTCAAAGATATAACGTGGAACTACTCCGATGCATTGATGAAATGCGCTATAAACGAGACGACCTGCACAGGGACATATTTAGCCTAACTGAGGAACAGAAGAAGATAGAAACGGACCTTGCACAATTAACTATAAAGCTTGCCGAATTAAATGAAAGTTTGTGTCGGAAGTGCAAAGAACAAGCCGAGTGTGATGCAGTAATAATTGAATATGACTCTGCATTCCAGAAACTAGTAGAGGGCTCAGAGGATTTACTTGGTAGTATGAAAAAAGCAGTGGAAACGGTGGCACCAGATATTTTAACCGCGCGCCATGAAACGCCATCTACATTCCGGAAATCAAGATCACCATCTAGGCAGACGACAAGTACTCGTGGGTCTTTGAGCAAATCACAGACACAAGTTTCCATGCCATTATCCACTTCTCGCGTTTCAACCTTTGGTGATTTATGAAGAAGATAAGTTAAATACATTAATATAATTTAACGAGAACTCAATTTTTATTAATTGATTACTATTAATTTGATTATATGAAAATACATTATTTTGTTCATTGTTTCAGTCCTTAGATATCGTTCAGTGAAATATGGAAAATATTATTCTATGGCAGAACACTATAATGTTAAGTGTATAATAAAGGAGAGGAAGATTACATTGAGAATGAATGATACATGTACGTGTACATCGTCAATACACGTGCGCTTATGTAAAGAGTGTTTTAAATTTTATATCACTAGAACTACTTCGTTTTTAATAGATCTTATAATTACCGGTTTGTATCAAATCGAGTTTCTTTATTTTTAATTTTAGTCACAATCTTCGGCTAGTTTCGTAAATTTGAAAATTAACCCAAAAGTTTTATGGGGGGAAAAGTAAATAGCGGTTAACAAATTGTTATTTTTATGATCAAATAAATATTTTAGTCAGTTTTATTGCTTACGTCAATGGAAAATCGGGGCTTTCGTGGTCATGATCGTATGTGGTTGGATTTACAACTACATATGCAATAAGTACCTATCACCACAAACGTTGTTATTTCGAATCCCGCTCATGGCCAGGTGTACTCGATACAACATTATGTGATACAGTTTGTCAGTGACTTGCGGCAGGTCGGTGGTTTTCTCCGGGTATTCCGGTTTCCTCCACCATTAAATCTGATCGCCACGATATAACTGAAATATTGTTGAAAGTGGCGTTAACACCCTAACTCCTAACTCCTAAGCCAGTGGAAAGTCTAGTTGTATTTACCCATCGAGGAGATGTCCGTTACAAGCTTATCAAACAGAGAATAAATATTTTACACGAGACATAGAAATAACACACCACACACAACATATTATAAAGCTATACGTTATCAGTCTCGAGATATTATATATCCCGTTTTAAAGGGCAGTGGTTTTATTAAACGGTGAGGCGTCGTCCATGAAGTGTTGGAAGTAAATTTTTAGCCAATCAAGATTCTTCTTGCCACAAGAACATCAGATAATATGATATATCATGAAAAAAGAAAATAATCCAAAATACTTTTTTTAAATCCAAAATTAATTAAAGAATAAAAGTGTATCCCACTACAGTTAGTTCTGTCACCGAAACTGAAACAAAATATCCGTCAATAATAGGCCTACAAGAACTTGAGTACATGTAATATACCCGTCAATAATAGGCCTACAAGAACTTGAGTACATGTAATATACCCGTCAATAATAGGCCTACAAGAACTTGAGTACATGTATCACTGAACTAACGTTTTGAGTAAACTCACTATTTGATCACTGTCCAAAATGAATTGAGTATACATGTAAGACGAGTTTGAAGATACCAAAGGGGTAATCAGAATCCGTATATCGAAGAAGAACAGACAACACAATGGCCAAAAGAAAAAGGACAAAAGGATAAACAACGATAANCCCGTCAATAATAGGCCTACAAGAACTTGAGTACATGTAATATACCCGTCAATAATAGGCCTACAAGAACTTGATTACATGTAATATACCCGTCAATAATAGGCCTACAAGAACTTGAGTACATGTATCACTGAACTAACGTTTTGAGTAAACTCAGTATTTGATCACTGTCCAAAATGAATTGAGTATACATGTAAGACGAGTTTGAAGATACCAAAGGGGTAATCAGAATCCGTATATTGAAGAAGAACAGACAACACAATGGCCAAAAGAAAAAGGACAAAGGGATAAACAACGATCAACAAAACATACATATAAAACTAAAGATCGAGAAACAAGAACCCCACTAAAAACCGGGGGTGAACGCAGGTGCTCCGGAAGGGTAGGTAATAATACCAGACAATAGTTTTCTGTCAAATTGACTATTTATGTGTGGTATTTTATTTTTTTATCAAATGTAATAAAATTTAAGTCGAAATTTGACTTGATTACGGTTTTAATAGTGTTCCCGTTGCCAATATTTTCGATAATCCAGATAATGGTCCTCGGATTTATATCACAGTTTACCCAGAATATTCCATAAGGAGTTTCAAAGATAACGTAATAGACAGGGTGACTTGCATTTATGACAGATTTTTATTATTATTTTTTTTTATTAGGCGGATCTTCATATTTCACTTAGACGGATATTATTTTACAGGAAATGAATGAAAATAAAGATTAAATCAGTTTTAATATAAAAATATTTTCTAAACCTAAGAAATATAAGTGATACATGTTTTAAAATTTATACCTATTTTTTTTAATAACTGGACATATTAAACATTTTCAGATAAGAAATTCTAAATTCTATCTTATAGCCAGTTTTTTTTTGTCATGCGTGTAACTGAAAATTTAAATTTGAAAACACAGATTTACATTTCAATCAGTAGTCCTCGACTTTAAATTGCAGTTTATTTACACATATCTTAATACCCGTGTTCAGGTTAGACAATTTACCCAAAAAAAAAAATTATAAGTCCTAATTCTTCTGAATTTAATTGGCATACTTAGTGATACATTATCAGCGAAATCGTGTTAAAATTTGGTAATCAGTCGCTATATACTGACGATCGATAATTTCTCCTCTGACTTTCTCCAAGTAACTTGTATACAAAATTATACTTGTAACCTGTGTGAAATATATACTAAATTAGTCAAAATCTTTCTATTTTTATGTTATACATGTAGTCGATTTGACAAATTTGCAGGGGAGAAAACTCTGTATACCTAACATAAAAAATCGACAAACCTCCTGTGAATTCGCTGCTTTACATCATATATTTTTTCTATATATTATAGTTGTATTTTGCGGAAAGAAAATGCGGAATTGTTTTATTTATCTCGTGGTCACGAGATACTAACGCATGGTCACGAGATAGTTAAGTCGTGGTCACGAGATAGTTAACTGTATATAGTGTACCCAAATATCAAGGTATGTTAAATAGAAAATGGAATACATAATTACAACGATACAAGCATAAAAATAAAAGAAAAACATGGACAACACGAAATTTGGCC
>MJUT01043286.1:139466-152461 GCA_002080005.1 Gigantidas platifrons
ACCCCCCCCCCCCCCCCCAAAACAAACCGGGAGTGAGATCAGGTACTTCGAAAGAATTAGCATCTCCTGTCCCATTATATTAGCACTTTTCATGATGCCCTAGCTGTCAAATCCAGCAAAACAAATGGGCTCGTGACACCCTCTCTTTTTTATTTACATATTTATTTTCAATAAAATTTCTTTATTATTTTGATCTTTTTTTCTTTTATTTAACTTGTTCATGTCCATATTCATACAATCTCATGCTAACCGCATCTTGTATATGTCGACCCTATCTATCTATACTCTTATTATCCAATAATAAATACGAGCAGTACCACATTAGTTCACGACCACGACGTCCCCCTAAGATGATCGGTTATTCAAGATCTTTTCACTATTAATGATATAACCTTTTCTTTTATGAAAGATCACGAATGTCATCTATGTTTTCTACACTTATATCTTATTTCTATTTTTTATCCCAACAAAATGGTGACCTATTTATTCTGTTCTCTTACGAATACCATCAATTTCTTTAGAGTGAGTGATTGTTGTTTAACTCAGTAATTATTCAAATCTATCCATGTTTACTAAAGTTATCGCGTGAACCAGAAACAATTCTCAAAATTGATTTTTCAATCAAAAACTAATGTTTTTCCCCCAAAACCTTTGCTTCAAATATTTCCATGTTAAGCCACTTGCAAAATATTATTCAAATCTATCCATGTTTACTAAAGTTATCGTATAAACAAGCCACAATTCTCAAAATTGGTGATTTTTCAATCAAAAACTAAGATTTTCTCCCAAAACCTTTGCTTCAAATATTTCCATGTTAGAACCCATCCAAGATAATGATAATTACAAGCCACATGCAAAACATTATTCAAATCTATCCATGTTTACTGAAGTTATCGTGTAAACAAGACACAATTATCAAAATTGTTGATTTTTCAACCAAAAAATAAGATGTCCCCCAAAACCCTTGCTTCAAATATTTCCATGTAAGAACCCATCCAACATAATGATATTTACAAGCCACATGCAAAAAATTATTCAAATCTATCCATGTTTACTCAAGTTATCGCGTAAACAAGAAAGTGTGACGGACGGACAGACAGACGGACGGACGGACGGTATTACTATATCCCCTCACCGCTATCGTGGGGGGATAAAAAGCTGGTCAAAATAATACACCGTTAAATAGTTCATTTTTCAAAACTATGTTTCTTTTTCTCCTGTACAAATGAGTTTGTGAACAAGCAGGGCAGGCTCCTACATAAGCTAAATGAGCTTCCCTGTTTAGGTTATTCTGAAGCATGAGTTTGTTCAATAAACTGTGTGTATTTGAAAAAAGAGGAAGATGATCTTGGTTCAAAGTTGTCTATTGTATTACAATTATGTCTTACAATCTCCTTGTATAATTATATATTAATGTGGTCTTGTCCAGGTAATATTTTAATGTAAACATATTTTATTAAGTAATTCAACAATACAAAACAAGCATGAATATGTACAAATTATTCAGATGAATCATCCGTAATATTTTGAGGGTAATATGTCTCTCAGACCTGGGTAATATTTTGGCATATTACCTGGACAATACGGTTACCACATTTTAATATCATTATTATACTGAGTGTCTAATTGTCAAAGTAATATGCCAACATATTACAGTACCAAATATTACTACAGAAACTTACACGAAGTATAATAATATCTAATATTTATGTTGTTGTTGTTTGCTTGATGGTGTTTAACGCCACTTTCAACAATATTTCAGTTATATCGTGGCGGCTAATATTTATATAACGCCAGGAAGATCAAATATCTTATATGTATAATGTTCAAGATTATAGCGTTCTTTATAATAACGCTGTTCGCCCGGTTATATGCGAGGGTTGGCATTCTGATAACGCGTGGAAAGCACTTGCATGACCGCATCATTTCACTAGGAATGGATGTCTGGGCCCATTAAACTAGTTTAACCCCGACACTTTTTATTGACGTGCCCGTATCAAGCCATGAAAGTGAGCAGTTGTAACATTAAATAGTGTCCGCCGTGAAATAGTGTTCGCCCTTACAATTGTCTCCTATGATAAAGTCCGAGGGCGGAATAAAACACAGCGATGACTTCGTTCGGTCTGTGTAAGGTTTTTCGTTACAAATATAACACAACCGGACACAATTTCACAGGACACTATTATGTCTTACAGTCAGATGTTTGTGTTTTAGATATGTATCGATTTTGCTCTTTTCAACGATTGTGGTAGTTGATTTTAGAATTGTTCCGTCAGTGTGGATTTTTTTTGTTTTTCATCTTATTCAAAATAATGTGAGAAATTTCTCTGGTCATAATAAAGTTAGACAGATTTGTTTGAATTACCTCCCTTGTTACAATAAAGTGAGAAAGATTTCCTTTAATTTCTTCCCTTGTCAGAATTAAGTGAAAATGATTTCTTTGAATTACTTCCCTTGTAACAATAAAGTGAGAACGATTTCTTTGAATTACTTCGCCTGTCACAATAAAGTGATAACGATTTCTTTGAATTACTTCCCTTGTCACAATAAAGTGAGAAAGAGTTCTTTGAATTACTTCGCTTGTCACAGTAAAGTGAGCAAGATTTCTTTGAATTACTTCCCTTGTCACAATAAAATGAGAACGATTTCTTTGAATTACAAGTACTTCCTTTGTCACAATAACGTGAGAAAGATTTCTTTGAATTACTTCCCTTGTCACAATAAAGTGAGAAAGATTTCCTTGAATTACTTCCCTTGTCACAATAAAGTGAGACAAATTTCTTTGAATTACTTCCCTTGTCATAATAAAGTGAGAAAGATTTCTTTGAATTACCTCCCTTGTCACAATAAAGTGAGAAAGATTTCTTTGAATTACTTCGCTTGTCACAATAAAGTGAGAAATATTTCTTTGAATTACCTCCCTTGTCACTATAATTCGATAAAGATTTATGTGAATTACCTCCCTTGTCACAATAAAGTGAGAAGTTACTTTGCTTGTCACAATGAGATAGATATGTTTGAATTATGTCGCAAGACGTCGAGAGATTTGTTTGAATTACCCCCTTGTGATAATAAAGTTAACCGGATATAGAAATAGGACATTTTCTCTATTTTCGGTGCAACGCCTCCTAAAGGGGTGTCCACTGAGTACTGAGCATTAGCCTGGTAAGAGGGGTCAGTGCCGGATTTACTATTATGCTTAGGTGTACTTAAAGGCATACAGGCTATCAGAATTTATTTTCTTTTTTATTAAAAGTTGTCAATATTCGATGTTTTATGCTAATTACCGAGTTGAAATTTTTCATAATGTCATACGTATATAGCCTAGAACGAAGGAAATACGTCGCTGTTTACTTTTCTTGTATCCAGTAAAATTTCAATGTTGACCCGCGCAATATTCATACGACCTGACAGTGAACTCATTCGGGAAAGCGTTTGCGCATGTGTGAAATTGTTTGTTGATGATTAAAACGTGCTCAAATCGAATCGTGGAAGAACAAGAACATTGACGGATTCTACACGAAAACGACACAAAAAAGAGGATTTAGCAAGCTTTGTGTAAAAATTTAAAAAAAAATGTTATACCGACCTACTCCATCTTTCACTCGTATACGGTAAGCATAATTTAGTCTCTTTTTTCGGCCGAATCGTATTTTGACAGTAGAATTGCATCGAAGGTTTTTATTTATTCTTTTTTTTTCAGGAGAAAAAACTAGGTGATATCTCTTTTAAATTAGAGACTAAAATAACGAACATGTCTGTTTATTTCTAAAAAAAATATAATCAAGACAACTCAAGTATTGTCAATAATATGCAATATTTATCGGGCCCCTTTGCAGAGTTTGGATTTGTTTTTATTGATTTCATCACGTATTTCCGATTTCAAGTGTCATTCTTATTAAATACCATTATATAATATTTACTGATTACCCCGGGATCCAATTTCATAGATATATTTCTTAAATTATATTAATTCTAGCGAATTTACATGCAACATGCTTCCTGATTATTTATCAGTGTTCGGCAAACTTCGGAACGTGAGCAACCGACTTATAATTAGGCCGTGGCGATTTCACCAACAGACAATCGAATTCTTTTCACTAATCACGACACTATAACATATTTTTTAAACATGGCTTTTTGTTCAGAACATTTTATTAGTATAAAACATCGAATATTGGACACTTTTGATAAACAAAAAAAATCATTTCTGACAGCCTGTATGCCTTTATGCACAGGGCCCCGTTGGCCAAAGGGAGGGGGCATCTTCCTGCCAAAAAGTTCTTGTTCTGTTTCGGAGCGATTCCAGACATAGTGATAGAGTTGAATGTCTATGTGAGTGTGCCACAAAGCAGACAGTCTACCTCCTTCAGGACCCAAGTAAGGGTCCTCATAACTTAACTAGAATATGGCCTCATTTGTCCTAAGTCCGGCACTGGGAGTGACAGTGGGTTGTCAGATCCTATCCAATATTTTCCCTATTAATTTTGATAATCAAGGAATTGCCACACCAGTTCTAATCAAACAATCGTGTACCTAGAGGGGTTAACATATCTGTATGTGTTAATCAATATGAATTCACATTTTTTCGGGAATGTACAAATTGTCTTTTTTTTACTTTCATTTTCAGAAGGATAGTAATATAAAATGGCAAAACTGCACATGGAATGTAGAAAAGATAATGAAAACACCAGTTCAATTTTTTTCAAAATGGACGCCGCAAGTTAAAGATAAATATGTTATACTAGACAATGTTAATGTTTTAAATATGTAGATTTTAAGTGGTGTTTGAATTAAAGGCACGATTTCGATTTATAAATGTGACATGTAGAATAAGTGTTTTTGATCAAAACCCGTTGGCAGTATAAGAATACACTCTTTGTCGGCAAAAACCTATTTGAATGTCGCAATTTAGAGGACATATTTAGTTTGTACTATTACACTGAGTGTAATGTCTCTTTCGGCGAGGAGCCGATCGTATAGTAGTTGGATTTATAACTACCTATGTAATCAGTGCCTATCACCACTAACGTTGTGAGTTCGAACCCATCCTGGCGATGCTTACTCGATACATTATGTGATTAAGTTAGTCAGTGACTTGCGGCTGGTCGGTGGTTTTCTCCGGGTATCTGGTTTCCTCCATCCAATAAAACTGACCGTCACGATATATAGCTGAATTATTTTTGAAAGGGGTGTTGGATACCATAGCTCTTAATCCTAACACTTTCTGCGAAGGACACATATCATATTACGAAGGGATAGCTGCGGATTTACCCGAGGTGTGCCGATAACTATTTGACTTTGGAGATCTGCCCCTGTCATGTTTGTGTTGGTGTCGTCTTGTTCTGAATGTCGCTGTTCATGACTCGTGAGACCTTCATATTCGACTCTATAGTTTTGTGTTTGTAATCCCGACATTGTACTCTCGTCGTCTAATTCTTGTTGAACGCGTTCGTTTCTTTCTAAATCATAAGTGTTAAAGACCAGTACAACCTATGAATTATATCAGTACAACCTATACATTATATCAGTACAACCTATACATTATATCAGTCATTGTCTTATGGTTGAATTTGTGTTTCTAAGCCATATTCGTATTACAGCTGCATGCTGTGATGTCATGTCTATAAATAAACCATTTTCTTATTTAAGCGACTTATAATATTATAGAGTCCATACAGTTGGACAGTTAACTTATTTTAAGGGAGACAAATACAAACTAATTATACATAGCAACAGGTGTGGAGGTGTGGCCTATCTGCCATATATATGTCTTATGAAGTCAAAAAAGTTTGTTGAAGATACCAAAGGGGCAATGAGAAGACGTACATGGAAGGCGATACAAAAGAAAAATGACAAAAAGCCCAGCAAAACAAACCGAGGATGTGCTCGGATGCTCCGGTTGACGCCATCCTGACTTGATGATGTTACAATGTTTTCTTTACAATGTGTCAACAAACCCCTGACAAACCTAGTTGTAATTTCTTTTTTGTATGTTTTCAATTTGCTTAGTAATTTCATTTATCAATATATCTGGCACGTCGCCATTCCAGTGGCCATGGTATTTCCCTACTAAGCTTTTCATGCATGCCGTCGAACGTACAATGACATTCTATTCTGTTATTGCTTAATTTTGCCAATGGCATCCTTCTCATGTGACATGGCTTTGTATGTCTCCATTCTATAAATTAATGTCTGTTGTGTAATATTAGGATTTTGACATATTTATCCTCATGTTACATGGCTTTGTATGTCTCCATTCTGTTGTGTAATATTATGATTTTGACATATTTATCCTCATGTTACATGGCTTTACTTTGTCTTCAGGTACAGTCGTTATCGTGATCGTATGGTAGTTGGATTTACGTTGTGAGTTCAAATCTCACTTATGGCGAGGTGTACTCGATACAACATCATGTGATAAAGTTTGTCATTGACTTGCGGTAGGTCGGTGGTTTGCTTTCTCCGGGTACTCCGGTTTCCTTCACCAAAAAAACTGATCACCACAGTAAAACTGAAAAATTGTTGAAAGTGGCGTTAAGCACCAAAATACATGCCCTTTGTCTCCATTCTATGCATTGGTGTCTATTGTATGATTTTATTATTTAGGGTTTTGACATACTAGTAGTTGGTTGTGTGCTTGTCTTGAAAGTAAGATTATTGTGTGATTTGGTAGTTGTCTTTGTCACAACGTTTGTCTTTGATCTGCTATCACGTGTGTGCTATAATGCATGTCTTTGTCTTTGTCACAATGTTTGTCTTTGATCTGCTATCACATGTGTGCTATAATGCATGTCTATGTTATGTCATCACAATGTTTGTCTTTGATCTGCTATCACATGTGTGCTATAATGCATGTCTGTGTTATGTCATCACAACGTTTGTCTTTGATCTGCTATCACATGTGTGCTATAATGCATGTCTGTGTTATGTCATCACAACGTTTGTCTTTGATCTGCTATCACATGTGTGCTATAATGCATGTCTGTGTTATGTCATCACAACGTTTGCTATCACATGTGTGCTATAATGCATGTCTGTGTTATGTCATCACAACGTTTGTCTTTTATCTGCTATCACATGTGTGCTATAATGCATGTCTGTGTTATGTCATCACAACGTTTGTCTTTGATCTGTTATCACATGTGTGCTATAATGTATGTCTATGTTATGTCATCACAACGTTTGTCTTTGATCTGCTATCACATGTGTGCTATAATGCATGTCTGTGTTATGTCATCACAACGTTTGTCTTTGATCTGCTATCACATGTGTGCTATAATGCATGTCTGTGTTATGTCATCACAACGTTTGTCTTTGATCTGCTATCACATGTGTGCTATAATGCATGTCTGTGTTATGTCATCACAACGTTTGTCTTTGATCTGCTATCACGTGTGTGCTATAATGCATGTCTTTGTCTTTGTCACAACGTTTGTCTTTCATCTGCTATCACATGTGTGCTATAATGCATGTCTATGTTATGTCATCACAACGTTTGTCTTTGATCTGCTATCACATGTGTGCTATAATGCATGTCTATGTTATGTCATGTACGAGATGATATCATTTGTTGTATGTGTTCTGTATTTCGATTATGCTTTGAACATTATACTGTCGCTGTTGTGTCTTTACAACCGCATCGATTGTGTAATGGTTAGCGTGCTCGACTGGAGTGCGGTATATCGTGGTCGAGCCCCGATCGGGTCGAACCAAATACATGTACATGTACTATAAAGTTGATATTTGTTGATCATGTGCCAAGCATGCAGCATTAATAAGGAAGAGCAAAGACTTGTTGTCTCGGAATCATGATAATGTGTGGCGACATATCTATCCGCGGACTGTTGCTTCAGTGAGCTAGCATTATAAAAAATTAATTAAGCGTGTTGGGGTAGTACAAAGTGGACCTCATCATCATCTCATTGAAAATTAACTTGTTCTCGTCATGATATAGCTGACAATTGTTTGTGTTAAACAACAATCACGCAATCACTCGTTTCTGTGGTATGTATTCATCTTATCTTGACATTAACATTTGTCGTTGTTTTGTATTTTTGTATCATTTTGTAAACATCTTATGACAGTCGTTGCCTGGCCCCTTTCTCAATAATATACCACAACATGAAACAAGTAAATATTATTCGATACCATCCTTTCAATTCAGTTTTAAGATCCATTTGATAAAATATTTATCCAGAGACTAGGTATGCGGTTAACCTCTCTTAAAACAATAAGTAGGTTTGACATCTTGGTGACATTATAGTGACCTTTTACTGAGATATAGGTTCGAGGCGATGAAAAAATAGTGTGTTGGCGTGTGGCTTATTGTTTTGTTTCTCACAAATAATTATTAATAAAGTTTAATCATATATTAGTATTTAATCTAATAAATTAATAATACAACAATTAACGAGTTAATATCAATATATCCACACTGGCTCTATTATGAAAGACAAAATATTATTTTGATCATTTTAAAAGGCTGTTGTCTGAAAGTTTATTTACATTTCCAAACATAAAAAAAATTATTTTGATCATTTTAAAAGTTTGTTGTCTGAATTTCATTAAAACAAATTTAAAAATAATGTAATAAAAATACGAAACTTTCAAAGCATCAGTAAAATACGAAACTATTTTTATGATCACGACTTTTTGTGAAATTGTTCGTTTTACAATTTAATTATGGATTATAAGAACTGCTTAGAATGGTTGAAAGTAGTAAAACATTCATTAATGTATATATGACCAATAAATTGTCATATTTATCCAAATTTAAATACTTTCATGTCGCCATTGTCCTGTGTTATAATAAGATGTCCGAATGGACTGAGACACACTGCGATCGGACTAACAAGTCCATCATTAGAATTCAACACTATAGATCTATATTTCCCATCATTCCCTATTAAATGTACAGCATTTCCGTTTTTATCTGCAATGATAATGTTCCCTAGTCTATCGGTACACATCCCACGTGGGTCACGTATGACACTCTCGTTCATGGATTCTTCGTACCGAGCTTTACCATTTCTACAAAGACATATTAAATTGTTCCTTGATTGACAATCTGATACAATTATTTCTCCATTATTGTTTGTACATATATAATATGGCCAGGTAAATAGCAATCTACCATGTTGACGGTAGTCGTCACGGTAGGTTTGTAAAATAGCGCCATCTACCGTCATGACGTCAACACACTGACCACCAGAGGAACAACATGAAACAACAATGCAAGGATTTCCAGGAACAGACACAGCATCGCAGGCAACACCACGATATTGTTTTGCTGTCCTGATTCTCTTGCGAATTCTCATATTGTTATCTTTTAATACTACAAATATTAATGTAGAAAGTTCTGGAAGAGTAACCACAAGTTCGGAACTAGATATATCGACAATCCCGTGAGGCCAACTTGGCACCGACGTCTCTCCAACAACGCATCCTGATGGATCGAATGCTTTAATCTTCTTATTATGAAAATCTGTAATAATCGGAGTACCATCTTCTAACACGGCAATATCGATAGGCCAACATTTCTTTGCGTCTCCATCCGTTTTCCCGTTAAACGAGAACAATAAAGGTACACTTCTGGATTTTTGTACTTCCGGTTGATCCGGAACTTGTGGGCGAGGGGTTGTGCTTGGTTGAGACTCTTGACTGTTCGATAAGATTTGTTGTACATTTAATTTAGCTTGATTCACTGTAAGAGGTAAATTCAGATTTTCGAATTTTTTCGCCGTTTGCATAATCTCCCCAGCACTTCTTTCAGTACTTGGAGTATTATTAACAACGGTTGTTGTGTTGGCATCTACGGTACTTTTGTCTACCACCGAAGTCGTATGACTTGTTTGTGGTTTGTTAGTTTGTGTCGACGACGCGACTGTACCGCTTTTGTCTTTTCTATCAATGTTACGTTTTGCCATGGGTGGAGAGAGTGGAGTGGCTTCTGGTGGCAGCGGTGGCTTATGTGTGCTTCTCGTTGGACGGGAAGTAGTCATTTGAGGATTAATGTCGGAGTGATTTTGTTTCTCATTCGGCAATGCACTCTTTTGTGGTGACGATTTTACGGAATCTCTTTTATTTTCGCTGTTAAGATTCCGTACTGAAGACTTGATGTTATCTTTCGGAGTTTTTTCTTCCCGTATATCGGCGTTACTATGTGATTTTGCCCTAGAGACACTCGGATATCTTGGAGTTCTAGGTGTTCTGGGCAAAGTTCCCGAACGGTTTGGCATATTTCTATCATTCGATTTTATATTGTCTTTGTGAATTCCTCTCATTGGAGCACTTCGTCTTCTAGGTGGTATAGGAGCAGCTTCCTGTGAGCTAACAGACTCACTTGAAGTTGATGAGGTACTATTAGTCGGAGTTGTTGATTGATCTAAAGGTTTTTCAACCCTAAATGTACCCGTCCTTTTAACGGAAGTTGAGCGACTTTGACCATCTTCGTCGTCGTAACCATTCATGGTCAAATAATTTTCCTTGTTTAAATCAACGACGTCTATGATTTTTCCAAAGGATTTCATTTCGAGGATTCGTTGTAAACAGTGATCAATAGAAAATTTGTATCTTGTATTTAATTTGTTTAGCTTTGCTTTCTGAATGGCTGACCTCATGTCGTCGACTTGGACTTTGATGGTATCAAAAAGAGAAAGTATTTCTGAATCGCTTCCAAACTTCATTAAGTTCTGCAATAAATTGTTTGTATTTTGTACATTTTTCTTCATTTCATCCACATCTTTAAGTCTATTGTTTACTTCCTCAACTGTCAATTTGTGCTTATCTTCCAATTGACCAATCAACTTATTTTCCAAATTTAAAAGAAGTTCGTTTATCTTTGTTCGAACGTCTGCTAACTCGGCGATCAATAAATCTTTGTTGTCGGCAAGTTCCGACAACTCTTTTGCATGATCGCACGACCATTCGGATAGAACTTCACGTTGTCTTTGTAAGTCTTTATACACATGTTCCGTTTCCGGTTTTAGTTTTTGAACAGCGTCTGAAACAGTTTCGACCATTTCACATCGTCTATGTTGAACTGCTACACATGACGAACATATCGCAGTGTGACAATCGACACAGTAAAATTCGATCATTTTGTCTCTATGATACGAACACGGGATTTCTTTTCTTGTGCTTAAAATAGACTGCATGGGATTACTACGCATGTCTTCTAAAGATATGACCACGTGCTCTCGACAAGCTTTGATAACGTTGTGAGCGTTAATACATGATTGACAGAATGCAATTTTACATGTTTGGCACCAATTTTCTGCTTTATTTTCACGTGACACGCCTTCTCGACTACACGATTCACAGTGTTTATCCGTTGAATGCATATCAAGTTTTTCCATTAAGCTTTCAATGAAATGATTATCGGGGAAAACTTCAGCCCATTGTTGGACGTTCCTGTTCCCAGTAGGTATGTCCAATTGTATTTCTGATCGACAAACAGGACACGAGAAACATTTACTAGTAGACGTATTGTTACTGTTTTCGTCTCCATTTATAATAGTATCCGACTGATTATCGTCTAGAAGTTTGTTTAGAGACTTGGCGAGACAGTCTTTACAGAATGTATGAAGACACGGCAGAAGCTTAGGACAACTGTATCTCTGGATACAAATCGGACACACTAAGAACTCTTCCTTGATCTGTTTTATAGTGTCCATTTTGATTTTTCTAAAGGCCTGAAAATAAAAATAAAATATATCATTGTATATTATGAATGAGTGAGTGATATAATGTTTAACGACAACTCAACAATTTTTCAGTAATATTATGAAGAGAACAAGGTAATGCTCAATGAGATGTTGATGAGATCCGCTTTGTACTAGACCAACACGCTTAGTTGGATTATTAATGTTAGCTCACTGAAACAACAGTCCGTGGATAGATATGTCACCCCACTCGGACACATTATCCTGATTCCGAGCCTACCCGTCTTTGTTCTTTCTCCTTATTGGCGCAACAGATACCAATTTTATAGTCTTTGGTCATATATCATGGAAATTAACTACAGTGTATATACAATATACCATGACAAAAAGTACATTTATCACTGTAAGCAATAGTTATGCAGATCTGAACGAAACAAATTAATTTTTGGAATTGGACCCGAAACAAGAATTAATATTGCCCCCAAATCACTAAGTCAGTTGTACTGACAACTAGTTCAATATTTTGTTTTCTTTTTTATTTTAGTTCCACTACAGAGGTTTGCATTCACAAGAAGAATCTAAACTATAAGGGATCCTCTTATCTGATGTATTTTCAAACAGATTAGGGTCACTTTCAACAGCATTTCAGTTATATCGTGACGGTCAGTTTTATTGGTGGAGGAAACCGGAGTAGCTGGAGAAAACCACCAACCTGCCGCAAGTCACTGACAAACTTTATCACATAATGTTGTATCAAGTACACCTCTCCTGAGCGGGATTCGAGTTTACAAAGTGAGTGGTGATAGACACTGATTGCATAGGTAGTTATAAATCCAACTACCATGCGATCACGACCACGGCGGCCCCTATTTTCAAACGGAACATGACAAAGACTGTGTTTTTATTGTTGTCACAAATATTGCTTTTTTCCCTTTTTTGAAATACTCACCATATGGAATGGCTTTGGTTTATAGTTTGGTTTCAACAATATTTCAGTTATATATCGTGGTGGTCAGTTCTATTGGTGGAGGAAACCGCAGTACCCGGGAAAACAACTGACAAGCTTTATCACATAATGTATGATTCACGATGTAATAAAATATAGATATATATCCTATGTACGTAAATGATCTTTATCAACTTTGTTTATTATAATATTAGGACATCACATGCTTCATAGACTATTGTGTATGAAACACAACACCTGAATGTATCCCGTTCAGTATATTTCTATAAGTTATAAACAATTCTTCCTTGTGCATACACAATTCAATTTGGCTAGTCAAACGTAATATATTGTTGTTCGTGCTAGACGTTCATTGTTTTTTT
>MJUT01043286.1:152479-188081 GCA_002080005.1 Gigantidas platifrons
AATGGGACATAAAATAATAAAGTCCACATTTGTATAGTTAAGAAATGGGTCATTTTTCCTTATTTTAACAGTCAACGTTGTGTAGTGGAGAAAATGCTTCTTATGTTTAATATGTGATAGTATTACGTGAACCGCTACGACATAACTGATATATTGTTGAAAGTGGCGTTAAACACCATAAACCTAAGCCAGTATTACGTGATGATTTATGTATTGCACAACTGACCAAATACAGCTAGCCTCGTACCAATAAAAGGCAAACACATAAATCATACCGTAATAATATCATAATATTTGTATTTATGAAGTGTTAGGGTTTTTGGTGTTTAACGCCACTTCAACCAAATTTAAGCTATATCGTGGCGGTCAGTTTTATTGTTGGAGGAAACCGGAGTACCTGGAGAAAAAAACAGACTGACAAACTTTATGGCACAAACTTGTATCGAGTACACCTCGCCATGAACGGAACTCGAACTCACAACATTAGTGGTGATATGCACTGATTGCACATGTAGTTGTAAATCCAACCACTATGCGATCACAACGGTCCCTATTCGTGAAATAACCCTATATTATTGTACTCATAATTGAAGTACAAAATGTAAGAAAACAAAACAAAATAATACCAAATACTAAATATATGTAGAAAGTCAACATTGTAAAGTTATAAAGAGGAGGATGGTAAATACAGTGGCCATTTTAAATTGGTGTTATAAACAAATATACCCCCTTTTCCAAAATATCTTTCATCATGTCTACAAATGTGTCTTTCACTTAGGTACCAACCAATTTCCCATCTGAATGAGGGACTGAAATTTCGTGCTCGGATAGAAATTCGATTTGACGATTAACACAGATGATATCAAATAACAAACATTGTTTCGATAGATTATCAAACCACAATCATGTAAATTTAAATACGGACAGAATTAAGATTATTTTCATATACATGTATCACGATACATGTACATAATTGGCACTGGCATTATATAACATAGTATAACTGGTTAATAAAGATGTGTTTACACGGTTATGTTTGCTTCAAACTTAAGCTGTGTACCAGCTTTGAACATTTTTACAGTCTAAACATGTCGTCTAACACGTTTAGTGGGTCTGTCAAGTATCGGTAGTGAGTTGAATATGTGCTTAGACTGTCAAATTTGTTTTAAATAGGTCCATAGCAAAAGTGTGAAGCGAATTTGTAGGGAAGATTTGACCATAAACGCACTTTAAGATATCAAATTCATGTAAATTATTGAAATAAAGAAGTAATTATTCTTTAAAAATTATATTTGATGTTTTCCTTTGGTTTCTTACCTCAATTAGAAACTAGTTATCTCTTTCCTTTTTGTATTATTCTCTATTATTCTATTTCATAGTATTTAAAGATATATCAAACGAACATATATATGAAAACTCAGCACATGTTAAATTTTTCGTCACAAGGTAATACACATGACACCTTAATGCGATCAAATTTAAAATGAAATATACACTCTCGGCACAGTTATTAAATCTGTAAGAAGACTTTATTTATTTATTATAGTGTAGGAGTAAATATGCGTAAAGTTTGTCATAGTCAGACTTTCGTCATAAACACGGAGTGTTTTCTTTCAATTTCACAAGTAAATACAGTTGTAGTGTTTCATGGATGTTTTACTTATTATAACTTAAGTCATGGGTATCTTAGTACATATCAGGGGCGGATCCAGGATTTCAAGTTAGGGGGGGGGGGCGCACTTAACAAAAATCGCGCCGAGCGGAGGGAGGCGCGAAATTTGTTGGGGTATTTCCTGTGAAAAATCACGATTTTACGCAAAAAAATCATATTTTTTCCAATTTTAGGGGAGGGGGGCGCCGGGTGAGCCCCCCTTGGATCCGCCCCTGCATATATAGTACCCATCTTTTTGGGGTTATTTCTAACAACATATAGGTCACACTACGGTTAGAAGTGGGGTTCAGCTTTTTGGGTTATACAAACAACATATAGGAGACACTACGGTTAGAAGTTGGGTTCAGCTTTTTGGGTTATTTCCAACAACATATATGTCACACTACGGTTAGAAGTTGGGTTCAGCTTTATGGGTTATTTCTAACAACATATAGGTCACACTACGGTTAGAAGTGGGGTTCAGCTTTTTGGGTTATTTCTAAGAACATGTAGGTAATAATACTACGGTTAGAACTGGGTTTTTTTTTGTTAACGTCTGTGTGTTTGTTTGATGGTGCTGAACGTCACTTTCAACAATATTTCAGTTATATCGTGGCGGTCAATTTTATTTGTGGACTACCCGGAGAAAACCACCGACCTGTCGCAAGTCACTGACAGACTTTATCACATAATGTTGTACACCTCGCCCTAATCGAGATTCGAACTCACAACATCAGTGGTGATAGGCATGGCATGTTAACGTCTGTGTTTTATGCCTTGAGCCATTTAAACTCTAGAAATATCTTTATTTAACCATTTAGACCGTCAATGATTGTCAATGTCAACCAATTTTTATCTCGAATAAAAAAAAAATTCCAGCTAAATTACAGTATCACTTTTAGAAATAGATATATATGGGTTATCATTAAAGGCTTAATAAAATAAAACTTTTCTGTGAGTATATCACAAGCATGATGACACAGATTTAAACCATTGAATGACAAAATAAGATGTAATACTATAACAATAGAGAAAATCTTATACAAGACATCCCCCTTTCCTGTATTGTTGGATTGCTAAAACAAAATGTAGATCTCAAATTTACCGCGAACGCCCAAAGCCAAAGACATTGCCAAGTTAGAGATATTCTTATTCTTATTGTACGTAATGAAGGATATACTGATATTTTAGAATCACATATTGTCCTCTGTCTTTTTACTTTTAATAGGGGAGGGGTTAGATTTTGAGTTGTCGGATCCTTTATTTCATTTGTTTTTTAGTTTATGTTTCACTGTTGTTTTTTGGTGTCCCTTGATTGTGATGTGTACTTGTATGGTAATAGACCGGTCCAGTGGAAAGGGACTTTGTGGTCAATCCGATCCCTCCCTTATCTGGATTTTTGCTTGTTGCTTAGCGACAAATTAGGCAATTTGTCAGATATGTAATGGCAAGAACAAGTTGTACTTTGAAGAGATGATGGTGATGTCCGCTTTATGTTAGCTTGGTTTGATATTTATAGTGCTAGCTCACCGAAACAACAGTTCAAGGGTAGACAGGTCTCTCCTATAGGCCACATTATCCTGATCCCGAGTCAACTCGTCTTCGTTTACGTTCCTTAACACTTGGTGCTTAGTGAAGAAATAGTAATGACAATTTTATAGTCTTTTTTTCAAACCGAGGCAGGAATCCATGATCTGTCACGTTCTCGAGCACGCTAACCATTACACCACCGATCTGGTTACCGATGTAGTAAAAATTAACATATTCAAATTAAAAAAATATTAAATTAGGTACAAAATATCACCAGGACATTTTACATAAAGTTTGTCAAACAATAGGTATATTTGTACTTTATATGTCATTTAAGATCATCAATGTTAAATATTAGGGTTACAAAATTGTTAAGAGATAATTGGAAAGAGATTGGAAAACAAGCCAGGGGCTTAGTATTCAATTCTCATCATAAATATATTCTTAAACATTAGAGTAGCCACTTGAACTTTTATGAAAACGATCTTTTCTTGTATCACCTACGGCAAGCGTTATTTACATTGAAAATAAATTATAGAATTATATTTTAATGCCATCTTTGTATAAAATATAGGTAAAATGTATATATCAATAAAGAAAATACCTATAGATATAGAACGTGTGAAATTATTACTGGATAAATGTTGAATTATCAAGGTTTCTTAATAGCTGCTTATGTACATTGTTAGTGAAGTTGTTGACAAAAGTAATTAGGATAGAAATACACTCATTTGACTTCTATTGGGAATTGAACAATGGTATAGAACACGCTATATATAGTAGATTTATTCTATGGATTTGGTCTTTGTTAGGGTGAATATAAGTCATAAATCACTTTATTTTTTATCAATTGCACGTATCAGAATTTTTTTTAGAAATTTAACATTGGTATGTAAGGTTAAGGGACCGACCGCATAACTTTCAAGGGACCATGCTTTTTCACGCCAGCCGTTTTTTTTTTTTTTTTTTTTTTTTTTTTTTNATTATTATTACATTTGTTTTACAAAGGACAGTATATGGTATATTTAACATAAAAAGTGTCCAATTATATATATAAAAAATCACCTTAATTATTTCCTTTTAGTTATTGTTGAATCCATGGCCTTTAAAGGTTTTTTCATGGATATAAAAATTATCATTCAAAATCATCGATCGTGTCACGTTTCAAATATACGTTTTCAACAAAAATATATTACCTGTGTTTGGTTTATAATATGATCTAAATCACTCAGAATCACGTTTATAATTCAATGGCAAAAGCCAGATAAAGGATCAGCAAATCTAACTTTCCTTTTTTACTTGTCATCAGCCAAATTTCTAATTATTCTGACAAAAAGACGATCGAAGATTATTGAAAGGAGTTTAAGGCAGATCTAATACGAGATTTGTTTTTTTTTTTAAATATATATCTAGGTTCCAAGCAATATTAAAAGTAGTATAGTGAGTCCAGATCGGTTTGAAAGAGTATATGACAAAACACTTCATCCTGCATCGGGCGCTCTATTGATTGTATAAATGGTTTGTGTACATACATGTTGATGATGAACACCTACTAACTGTATTATATAGTTTGTTTGTGCCTTGCTCTGGTATAGAGCGGAGGCCTGGTCCTGATGCCATAAAACGTTTTTTTTTTTTTTTTTTGCTGAGCAAACTTTATTTGCTCAAATCTGTGTTTATCCTGCAATGTAAAAAAAGTCGGAAAGCTTGTCAGATTGAAACAAAAACGACAGAAGCAAGCGTCATTCCTCGCCTTTCATAAATGTTGTCAAGGGTGTCTTCTTCACAGTCCGCGTTACATTTGTACCAGTTTCTTAATCCGCCCTACATAGCTACAGGGTACCAGGAGATGTTATTCGTCTATTATACGAATAAAGCAAAAATGTATTCGTATATAGTATATTTGTACAGCAAATGTACTGATTGCAGGATAAATGTACATTATTCGCGAATGCAAAAAACGCTTAGTACAAACTACATTAGATATCTATGTTTTTATTTCACATGAGCTTCCAAATTTCAAGAGTTATTAAAAGCAGTAAATATTAATAAGCAAACGTTTACTACACAAAAAAACCACTTGGTTGAAATTAGACTATAATTTTAGTGGGTATACTTATTTTAGTTATAAGTATTATATAATATACCATGGATCTTACAAATTAACTTATTTAAACCAACGAATCCGAAGGATGAGTTGGTTTAAATAAGTTCATTCGTAAGATCCGTGGTATATATGGTTTGTAACAGAAATTACACGATTGACAAAAGGGTGTTCTCTTCGACGTCCGCGTTAACCATGGAATAACATGTAGATCTTTATATTAAATCATGACTTAAGCTCCTCCCACTTCCATAGAAACTTCACTATTATTCTCATGTGATGTCATAATCATGGAATAACATCAAGATCTTCATGTTAGACCATGGTTTGTAAAAGTTCACTATTTTTAAGTTGATTACTGCATAAAAACATCAAAGGAAAAATGCGTATTTATGTTACAAACGTGATTTATACAATGCAGACAATAATTGGCAATTATACTTATGGCTGAATGCAAGCGGGTATTTATGTCAGCCAGAGGGAATTTGCAAGTGTGTTAAAGGTAGAAAAAATGTAAACAAATTCAATATATATGGATCCTTTGATAACAGCTGGGATGATAGCTGTCTAAACAGAACCTCCTTTGGACCAGTTTATGTGTTCGGAATTGACAGGTGTTCGATATATACAGGTTAAATTAACAATGATTTCATATATTGGGACTTTTATTCAAAGTTCGGTTTATACAGGATTCTGTTCTATTCAAGGTCCGGTTTATACATGTTTCAAATACAATTATTACAAATCCACAGAATTATATTTTACGCTATGATACTCCTGGTTGAAGTGACAAGCACTATAGATTTGCTCTTGAGTTGAATATTTTTAATACAATTGTCATTATAAGAGAATAGCCTTGTTAACATTTTCGCCAGTCAAGGGTTACGACCCTCCTCTTGGCTGAAAATGATATCATTTTAAGGGACGTAACAGACAAAATCCAGCAGACGACACTGAACGGAAATTACGAATTTATATCTAACACCGCAAAGAGGGAAGATTGATTGATTGATTGATTGATTGATTGATTGATTGATTGATTGATTGATTGATTGATTGATTGATTGATTGATTCTTTCTTAACGCCAATTTTAGCAGTATTTCAGCTATATATGGTGGCGTAGAGTGAAGAAGAGAGAAAGCGGGTCGCTTAATGTGTTGTTAAAAAATAGTTTCCCACATATCAGAGCACGCCTCTCATAAAATTTAGAAAACGAACATCAATAAAAAAAATATATAAAAAAAAAGGAAAAAAGTATATATGTTTTTAACATTATATGACAGATAACATACCTATGGTATTTGTTATAGAAACTTTAAAAAAAATATTACATACAAATACATTTAATCACAAGATCTACTTGTTGTCATTTATGCTTTAAAATTCTTCTTAATACATGACAAAACCCGATGATTAAAAAAAAAGTTGAAAAGTCAACATAAAGGCATGAAATAGCAATTTCACTTTTATTGTTCCAGATAATGTCTATCTTAAAAGTTGTTATTATAAATAAAATACATATAAAGTTTACGATACCGAGTGACAGTCACCGGGCTGTGCTTCATTTACATATATAATGCTACCGTAAAATCAACATTTAGTAATAAAAATCAAAATCTTTAATAAAATTTGAAAGTTTACTGTATTACAAATCATCACCTTTGATCTTCATTTTATCAACTTTTCTTCTCTTTGATTTTGATATAATTGAGTTTTTTTTTTAACTTTCTCCTCAAAATATCATTGAAGTTCAATGATAAGATTGTGATTTTCAAAATGATTACCCAGCTGTCTTTGTATTTTAATGTACATTAAAAACGTCAGATGATTAAATATTTGCTATTCCTGTTTTTACGATTTTTAAAATATCTCAATTATTAGAAACATACAGACAATTATTTGATCATTATAGGTAGACATTGTACTAACTTTAGTAAACACGAAAAATTGAAAGATAATAAATATTAGATTATTGACGCTGTCAAATTTATATATTTAGAACATTTTCTTTCCATCCTTACTTAAGCGACGGGTGTTTAACTGACAAAACCCATTATGAAAATTAATTTCAGTGTAAATGGAAAATATCTCAAAACTGACAGCAATGGTTTTAAGATGAAAGCGTACATGGGAAAAAAATTGGAAATATTTTCAAGAAGTGACCACCCAAATTGAATGACAATCCCAGCAATGTTTGGGTTCAGTTGATATTATTATTTTAGTCACAACAATAAACAAAAGTCAGTCATGTTAAAAATTCCACCCTCTAAAAACAGACAATACATTAATTAATCCAAGCTCAATATCGTGTAACTACGATTAAGATTTATGCCGTTACAGTTTTAAAATGCACAAGTCAGTTTTTGACATTTGAAGAACGTATAGTACATAGTAAATGCACACAAAAACATAACCAAATTGCTATTCCGATTGCCAGCATGTACAAGTTATGGTCTTTGGCTCAATTATCACGTTGTTTCCAAATCACAACAGCGCAAATGAACACAAAGTAAAGCCTACTTGATGGATGGATGGATGGATGGATGGATGGATGGATGGATTGATTGATTGATTGATTGATTGATTGATTGATTGATTGATTGATTGATTGATTGATTGATTGATTGATTGATTGATTGCGTTGCAGTGTTTCAAACATAAAATGATGTAGGACGATGGTACTGGGAAGGGCGTATAACATAAATAAAAGAAGTAATAATACATATAACTAGAGAAGTAAGACCTGTAACGGGTACACCATATTGTTACTGATAAGGCGTTACTGAAGCTGTCTTAAGCGTTCTAGAAGCGTACGTGCCATTCTTTATACATTAATCTACATTCTTTATACATTAATCCACATTCTTTATACATTAATCTACACCTTGTTGTTACCTACCCCCCTTGGACTAGTATTTACTACTAAGCCAAGGTTATGGAATATTCTGTATTGGAAAAAATATTGATCTGGAATCCGGGACATTGGGTTATTTTAAGTTCCATATTAAATTCAATAAGGGTCAAACCGATTATACGAACCCCCATTAAAATAATTATAAATGTTATTCAGGGGCTCATCTTAAAGTGTTTTCAATAAAGTTAAATGGACTTGCGTGCTAATTAGTAAACCCTGTTGTTAATATAAGAAAAAATATTACGGTAGAAAGTGTCATAAAATTATTTCATATTGTTCGGATGTTCGTCATGTTTTTGTTTTTTCAATGTGTTTTTGCATTATTTTTAAATTTATAATTTAATTATACAAGACTTCCATTCCAATCCAAGGTGTCCCATTTGACCTTTTTACTTGTAAACACTTTACAAAACCTGATTAAAATATATAAAATAGATTTGATACACGAAACATAATGTGTTAAAAAAATTTATAGAAATGGCCTATTATTCTGAAGATCTTAAGTAGCTTTTAAAATCTTGTATTAGATAATTTTTGTATGTTCAAAATAAATTAAAGTGGTACTAATTAAAGCCTTAATGATACAGGATAGTCAAAATGTATTGTTATAAGGAAATTTAAATCCGTTTAGTTTTATAGATGTAGAGATACAGAATTGATTCCATTCGTGTATGTTCAGGATTAAAACTTTGTATAATTGGTATAAAACTAACAAGTGTAAAAATCCGCTCAAGTATAGGGTTGGTTTGGTTTGATTTATGATGTTTAACGCCACTTTCAACAATATTTCAGCTATATCGTGGCGGTCAGTTTTATTGGTTGATGAAACCAGAGTACCCGGAGAAAACCACCGACCTGTCACAAGTCCCTGACTGACAAACTTTACAGCATAATTGTATCATGAACGGTGTTCGAACTCACAACTTTAGTGGTGATAAGTACTGATTGCACAGGCAGTTGTAAATCCAACTACTATACGATCACGACAACGACGGTCCCAAAAAGTAGACATATGTCCAAATATTGATACAGAAAAAAATTATATAACTTGTTACATATGAAATGTTTTTCAACGCCACATGATAAAATCATATTCTTAATGATGTCCTCAATGACCACTTTTCGTTTCAGGATACACCTGTGGTAATAATCCCTGGTTAATGAGATGCATCTTTAACTATTATCAGGTTACTCGTAACCTATACATGTAACTTCAAGGTGACTTGGATGTTATCGTAAGAAAGAATTACTCTCTTCGGTCACAATTATTACTACCGGGTTTATAATCTATACCGTAACAGATTATAACATCCTCCCGATCAAATTCTTTCACAGAGATATCGGTCCTTAATACACACCCTTCCTGTGTAAAGACCGATAACTCGATATGGAAGAGACTGCCTCTCGATAACTAAAATATGTTACAGCAATCGGCAAACCTCGGGTGAATATGTTGATTGGAGGAACGGAATCGGCCGAGTTGTGACGAGTGGGGTTTCTGAAAAGCCCGAGATTGTTAATTAGGATTATTTAGTGCTATTGGTCTGCTATCGAGTTGATATTGCTCCCGATAAATTATATCTCGATAACTGTCATCTATTACTATAAATTACTGATATTTTCGGTAACTGGTTATTGTGTTACTACAATTGAATACCAGTCAATGACTTACCTTCACATTTTAGAAATGGCATTGAAATTCGTTTCAATTGTGAATACGTTTTAATCAAGTGTCCATATGGTATCAAACCGATTCCAACTTTCAATCAATCGTCCAAATATCCTAATTACGATTACGAGAGTCATATGGGTGTCTCAATGCTTTTATTTTTCATTTCAATGTGATGCCATGCATGCTGATGACAGTATTTGTAAGATTATTTTATCTACTATTAATAATCCTTTTGATGACACCAGATCTGTTGAGAAAGAATAAATGAATGTAGTGTTTTATCAGTCGAGTAGAGTACCGTTGATCTAGATGTTAAGGGTTGTCTAACACTACATTTTTGGATACAAGTTATGTTCATACATTATTGAAGACATCACAGTAAACTTGAGATGAAGAACTACGATAAAATCTTTGTCCCTTAACCTGACTTTTTTCTAGGTTTACGGTGATTTTTCTTTCTTGGCACATTTTTGTGTTTCTTGATGCGATTTGTGTCATTTTTCAGCTATATCCTGGCGAGAACAAGTTGCATTTCAATGAGACGATGATGATGTCCACTTTGTACCAGACCATTACGATCAGTCGTATTTCTAAAGTGCTAATTCATTGAAACAACAGTCCACGGGTAGACATGTCTCTCCACTCGGACACATTATCTTCATAATTCCGCGCCAACCAGTCTTTGCTCTTCCTCCCTAATCCTGCGTGGTAAGCGGACAAGGTACAACAAATACCAATCTTACAGTCTTTGGTTTGATTCGACCGGAGCTCGAACCCAGCACGCTATCCATTACACAATCGATGTGGTTATCATTGTTTGGATAAAGTATGACATCATGCCATTAGCTACTAGAACAACACTACATTCCCCGTGTATTATCGTATACACAATATTTTTCGTATGAATGTCGTTATTTGTCAATACTTACGTTTTAATTCAAGATAATATCACATCAAGTGGTCGTAATGAAAATATTGACTCCATGAAAGGCAAAACGATAAATCTCTTGAAAATAAAAAGTTAAACAGCTACATGTAATGGTCGATAACATTTCAAAGAACAACAACATAAACCAATCCTCTGTTAAACACACAGAAATGACGACAGAAACCGATAAAAATTATGTACTCGTTTATGACTAGCACACAAAGGTGGCGGGGACAATCCTGTTAATTGGATTCTTACCCTGCCCATCCTGATATCTAGATCTCCAGTGCATTAACAAAAATAAACAAACAATTAAAGATGCTTTGTTAATAAAATGCCATATTTTTCCACAGAAATTACGAGAACATAGACATGCTTCTTTGGTTTTCATCTCAATTAAGTTTGACCGCGTATTATTAATAATCATATAAGTGTATATGTCAAAAAATCACACCCAGGCTGATTTTCGAATTACATTATAGGTTATCATTCTAGATAGGTAGGATGGGGTGCTTTGACAGACAGTTGGGCCTGTTGAACGGTGAGGTACAAACCGAACCGTAAAGAGCATCAGATAAATTATAAGTTTCCAATTTTTCAATATTATAGAAGTATATTTTCTTCTATATGCATACAAAATGACACACACAAAAACAATTCATTGATTGCCAAAAATAGTGTTTTTATTCTCAAATAATGATAATATATGTCGATTTAAACTTGTTTTTGAATATTAAAAAAGAACGTGAAGGCACTTTCTATTGAAAATAAAAGTTGTAGTGTAATTTTCATTTGAAACCTGCATGTATATTCATTATACATTTTTGTATATCTTTATTGTATATTTACATGTACATATAACCCTGTATTGACGAGTACCATTAACTTTCTATATTAACAACTTGTATGACTATATTTGTGCAATTACTTGTACAAAGCTGACATACGTTAAAGGCATACAGGCCGTTATTTTAATAAAAAAAAAATTTTCCAATATAAGACCTAAACTTTGATCTAAAATAAAACATAAAGATATATTGCAGTTGACATTTTTCATAATATCATACGTAAATAGCATAGAACGAAGGAAATAGGTCCCTGTTTGATTTGCTTCCATCCGGGAAATAATTCAATGTTGACCCGCCCAATGTTCATACGACCTGACAGTGAACTCATTCGGGAAAGCGTTTGTGCATGTGCGAAATTGTTTGTTGATGAAGAAAATGTCGGAAGTGCAAAAATCGAATCGTGGAAGTACAAAAACATTGACGGATTATACACGAAAACGACACAAATAGGAGGATTCAGCAAATACAGCAAATCCAGAGTATCCATAGGTGATGAATATGACAGATGGACTGAACTTAAGATATTATATACCACACGCTGCACGGCAAACTTCGGAACTGCAGCCGATTCATAATTAATCATGTGTTAATGGCGATTCCACCAACAGACGATGCTAAACATTCGAATTCGTTCACTAATTACGACAACAGATTATTTAAACCTGGCTTTTTGTTTAGAACATCTTATTAGTATAAAACATCGAATATTGGCAACTTTTAATATAAACAAAAAATTCAATTCTGACAGCCTGTATACCTTTAATGATATATGAACATGAAGTTGGAAATTGAAAGTTTGTTTTAGAAATAATTACATTAAATTTGAAAACAATACTTAAATATCGAAGACGGTCCAGACATGATCAATAACATGGATGCAAAAATAATTATAATCGAGTGTACCTTCCGTGTTAGCTTGTCTCCCTTGACGTACAGGAGCATGCAAAAAATATATATCTCGTCGGTATCGAATTCACATAATTCCTAACAGAAACGTAAGCAAATAAACAGGGTTTGTGAGAGGACAATAACCAACCTTTGCGTTACACTCGAGTTGAATAAGCATTGCTATTTTACTTGAGTTAATGGTAGTACCATTATCCTGTCTAAATGATTATTTTTGGTGGGATTTAACAGCTTTATTTTATTTGAAAAAAACTTCCATCGTGAAATTTACATGCAAGTAACATTGGAACTAAATTGGTTCCACTAATTAATATAATCAGAATTAAAGACAATTATATATCAATAATTAAACAGATGCTATTGAACGATTTTTTTTTTTTTTTTCAAGCAACATTGTAGAATGGGGGTATTACAAATGAAAATACTTGTTTTTTTTTATGAAAGCACATTTAATCTTCTTTTGCAATTTAATAGTTTTTAGACATGTTATACATTTCTAACGAGATTGAATCTAAATATGAAAAAAATGCTCGTAAATATAAAAATGAAAATTCTACTTTAAAAAATGAATGCTGTGTTTTACTTACGTAAAATTCTTTAAGATATACTCATTGCCTGGTTATTATTATGAAAGAATATCCTCTCAGATGGCATGTAAATAAAAGATTACCCATTTCTTACAATCCTTACAACACTTAAAATTTATCCACCCGTAAACCATTTAAAACCAATCTACCCATTCTTAAGTGGTGTTTAAAATTGGTTTTCAACAGCACTACTGTAAGTTTACTATCAAAATCTGTTCATGTTTTCATTCCATTTTATTCTGAACAACGGTCAAGTTAAATGTATCTATAAGGTTGTTTTCTTTTATAAATAGGTATAAACTGCTATAGAAATTGATCACAAAGAAAAGTTTGAAGATTTATTTACTAAGTTTTATCCGGATTTGTAAAGATTTGTGGGCCGATTGATATTTATTTTATTATTATGTCTCATCTTTGAAGAATCTATCATAAATTTGAATCATAATTGTTAATAGTTTAATTTCACATTGTGAATTTCCCAAAGGCTGACAGATTTATTATTGGAGTGACCATCGCTTTAATGAAATTCCTATATATAACGGGGGTATTTGGTTCCCTTTCATATAAATTTACATTTAGATTGAACTTAATTTAAACCAGATATAGATAAAATTCCACAGAATGTTCTATTGTGTAAAATAGTATTTTAAGATTTTACAGTAAATTACTAAAAGTGATTTAATTTTTTACATGGTCATCTATTTAAGGACCCCCCCCCCCCCTTTCCGTTCTCTTGTATGTGTCATCTTATTCATCCTTCAATGGGCGCTTTATTGTCTGGATAAAGGATATGTATAGTCCCATCATATGCTACCATATAATTTTTAACGATACCATTGGACCGCGATACGTCATAACTTTTGATGTTATAAAGTTCCCTGGTACCTTGATCTAATATAGAGCGGAGGCTAATTTACAAGAACTGATTTAAGGGTGTCCTCTATGACGTCCGCGTTAAACGTGTTGGAATGATCTGGATGTGTCTTGTATTTTCGTTTTACCCATTAATTTGACAAGAGTTACGACTTGATATACACAATGCACGTACATTGTCTGCGAATCTAAACCTTGTACATATACATACCTTGTGAGTTCGAATCCCGCTCATGGCAAGGTGTACTCGATGCAACATTGTGATAAAGTTTGTCAGTGACTTGCGACAGGTCGGTGGTTTTCTCCGGGTCCTCCGTTTTCCTCCACCAATAAAACTGACCGCCACGATATATCTGAAATATTGCTGAGAATGGCGTTAAACACCATAAACCAAACCAGCCAAAACAAAAATTATAAAATTGTAACAGAGTCCTCAAACATTTGTGACCCTATTATGCAATTGCATATATGCACATTTAATGAGTTTAATCTTCTTAGATTTAGCCATATTAATAAAGAGACGATTAAATAAAATTATTGATTTGTGCATCGAGTTGCATGCCAGACACACCAATCTATTTTGTTTGTATTAAATCAGATTTTAATCTAAATACCAAAACGAAATAATTACCCGTACTTAAACTTACCATGAAATAATGGTTCATAATAATTGAATTAGTCTGAGTGTTTATATATAGAAAGGTATTTTATTTTCATAGTTCTTTATAACAACAAAAACATACACTGTAGGGCTGCTATACAAGGGTATAATCGAGTTGACCGTTCTGAATAGTATATATAGATATAATAATGCAATATAAAATAGGGATTATTATCATATACTTGCTCAAGATATGTTTAATTTTGCATATGTGATAAATTCGAAATGCAACAAGTCATATCTCTCAGGGGTGTAATAACCTGATCCGTATTACATGGGGGTGTAATAATGTGTGCCGTATTACATGGGGGTGAGATATGGATTTTTCAAAATGGCGGCCGGAAATTATGCATCAAATCGAGTACATTTTATTTAGTTTTTCACAATTATTTTGTCTTTCATTTTGAAAAAAATATGTTTTCCTTCCAAAATTCACGTTTTGCGGTCCGATCAGTTTTCGTTATTAATGTATCGTTGTTTACTTCCGTCGTCTGTTACTGTCAAAATGGATTACGAAGAAACCCTGGATAATGTTCGTTATGCAACGAATGATGACACTCCTTTATGAACCAAAGATTAAATCATCTTGTTTTGTTGTATTAAAAGTGTAACTGTATAAGGATTATGACTCTAAATACATATAATAAAAACGTAGAATAGATATAATATGACATTGCATCACGATCAGCTCTCACAAAATATGAAAAAAGACGCATTGTCTTAAATAATCTGTCAGTAAAAACTATCATTGCATTTTGTTTCGAAAAAAAAAAATGAATGAATTCAGTTGTTTTCAACTTGTGTATTCTCAAAATGTTTTTATCATAGAAAATTATTTTGAAATTATAGAGTAAAAATACATTAAATTATGTTTTATTGATACATAAATTATCAAAATCGGACATGAATATAAATATAGGGAATATTGGAATCGTACGAATACTTTTGTCCACAGTCTGTATATGATGGGCTAATATGGGTCGAGGGTTGATATGGTATGTAATATGAAAAATGCCATATAATAATCTATAATTATTCTACTGAGTGAGAGGGACCTGGACACCAGACAATATACTTAAATATTATCGACAAATCTGTTAATGAAGACGTTTATCAATTAGTTTTTTTTTATCTATATTATAAGTAAAACAATATATATTCCCGACTTTTTTTTCTCAATATCAAAGATGTATGATCAAACTGACCCATTATCACAGATGTACATGCATGTAATACAATGGACCAAATATCAGATAGGGAAATCATCGAATCCAATATCTGAGAGAGAAATCCCACGGCCATATCAGCAAGGGATGGAACCAACGGACCAACACCAGAGTGGGATAATATCAGAGATAATTTAACGTACCCAATCTATTAAGATTATTTTTTACGGAAATGTAGACCTTGGGCTTAGAAAAGTTAAAAAAAAAAAAATAATAATAATAATTAAGAATAGTTAAGCGAATGTTCCGATTTGTTTGGTATTTAGTTATGCTTTGACAAGGTACAGATCACAGTTGACTTTCATCCGATGTCAATGAATGAGATATACATGTACATGTAGTTGTGGTGTGTGGGTGATTGTTGTGAATACGCCAACTCAATTTGTCCACCATACCATGACGAGAACGAAGTCATTTTTAATGAGATGATGATACGGTCCGCTTTGTACTAGACCAACATGCTGAGTTGGATTTTTATAGTGCTAGCTCGCTGTAATAACAATCCGTGGATAGACACTCGGACACATTATCCTGATTACGAGCCAACCAGTCGTTGCTCTTTCTCCTTAATGCTGCGTGATTAGCGCAGAAGAAACAAATATCAATATTATAGTCTTTGGTTTGACCCGGTGAGGGCTCGCATCTACTATCTACCTCACTCGAGGAGAGCACGCTAACAATTTCACCACCGAAGTGGTTGTGATCGGTAATGAAAATGTATTGTTTTAGCAATACTCTCAGAAAGCTTGTTCAACATTATGTTTGCAGCTTTTCTAAGCACTTATAAAAAGTGCAACTAGAGTACTAAATAACCTCTAATATACGCGGTCATCGGGGCGGTAAAAACTGGGTTTAGCTATACCGGTATATAATACATGTTATCGAGTTAGAGAATGTGCGAATAAATTCATTCAAATTCATATTTAAAACACGATATTGATTTGGTCGTGCCTGTTTTCAGTACATATATGTTATCTACCATATCAAATTGGTTTTAGTTTAGTAGACTTTTGATAGACTTAATGGTTGAAGTAAGTGATCAATGTTAAGTCACCTGCCATGTCCAAAATGGCCACGTACGGCGTTTAATAAATAATGTAATATTTGATTTATTTTACCGGTTATCAAGATTCGTTTATTCTATATGCTAGTTCAACTTTTGACCTTTGTTTACAGAAGTATAGTAGGCTAATCAATGAATACTAAAAACATCCCAAATCGCCGTTGAAGAATACTCTAGTCGATTGTTGGTCCTTTTTCTACGTCCAAATTTTGACCCAATCCAGTTTTCTACGAGGGTCAACCGCATCCGTGGTGATATGGTTAGCGTGTTCACCTTGAGTGTGGTAGATCGTGGGTTTGCTGACCGATCGGGCCAAATAATGACAATAAATCGGTATTTGCTGCTTCTAAGCTAATTAAAGCAAGTAGCTATAAGAAGTAAGAGCGCTATCTGGTTGTGTCGGAATCAGAATAATGTGTCTGAGTTGAATTTGAATTTGAATTTGAGGTGTTTAACGCCACTTTCAGCAATATTTGAGCTATATCATGGCGACCAGTTTTAATGGTGGAGGAATCCGGAGTACCCGGAGAGAACCACCGACCCTGGGCAAGCAACTGGTATTTTTTTATCCCTTGCGGCTGCGAGTCGAGTGCACCCTTTTTATGATTTACAATGCTGGGCGCGAACCCACGCCGTATTGGTGATAGGCTTGTATGAGCTGTTAGATGTCTGAGTTGAGCCATATGTCTACCCGTGGATTGTTTCGGTGAGCTACCACTATAAAATTCAATTAAACGTGTTTGGTCTAGTACCGTAAGCGGACATTATCATTTTATTGAATGTAATTGGTTCTCGCCATGATATGGCTGAAAACTTGCTCGTTTGACATTAAACAACAACCACTCGCTCTCTCTACAAGGTTCATTTTCCCCTGTTGCTCTTGGCATGTTTATTTATAATCATCTGCGAGAAATATCGTGCACATATATAATGAACATTGTCTTACCGTCTCACTGAGGTAAAGCTGATGACCGTAACTGTAAATTACGGTCATCCCAAGATGGCGGACATGAAATTAGGTAAGAATCTTTTTTTGTCGATTAAATTGTTTCTATAATTTATTTTAAATGACACATGCATTAGTACGATAGTAATCTTTGAACTTTTCACCAAGAAATCACAAATTACGACTGAAAAATGTGTATGAAAGAGAAAATCCGATTTTAAAAAATCGTTAAAATGACCGTAACTGAAAACTGCAATTACGGTCATCTCAGTTTTCAGTTACGGTCATCTTAGCGATTTTTCAAAATGGGATTTTCTCTTCCATATACATTTTTCAGTCGTAATTTGTAATTTCCTTGTGATAAGTTCATAGATTACTATCGTACCAATGCATGTGCCATTTAAAATACATTACAGAAACAATTTAATCGACAAAAAAGATTCTTACCTGATTCCATGTCCGCCATTTTGGGATGACCGTAATTGCAGTTACGGTCATCAGCTTTATCCCAGTGCGTCTGTCGATAGATATTACATGTGACTCGAATAATATGTGATACAAATGTACAAGTGCGAAAAAGCATATATCGCAAGTTGTTAAAGCTTTACTGTTTTCTAATTAGGCATAACAATAAGTTTCACTTGAGAACGAAATATGAGTAACCAGAGAGAACCAGACAAAAGTATTACATAAAGTTATATCGAGTACACCTCGCACTGCTTTCATTAACAACAGTTTCTCGCACTGCTCTGAACTTATGACAGTTTCTTGCACTGCTCTCATTTACGACAGTTTCTCGCACTGCTCTAAAATTATGAGTTTCTCGTCCAGTTCTGAACTTATGACAGTTTCTCGCGCTGCTCTGAACTTATGGGTTTCCCGCACTGCGCTAAACTTATGACGGTTCCTCGCACTGCTCTCATTTACGACAGTTTCCAGCACTGCTCTGAAAACATGACAGTTTCTCGCATTGCTCTGAACTTTAGACAGTTTATCACACTGTTCTGAACTTATGATAGTTCCTCGCACTAGTCTCATTTACGACAGTTTCCAGCACTGCTCTGAACTTAAGACAGTTTCTCACACTTCTCTGACCTTATGACAGTTTCTGCTCTGAGGTTTCTACAGATTATTTATTTAATTTCTCACAGAAGTACAACAATAGTTTTATTTCAATTTCTCACACTGCTTTAAGATAACGATATTTATTTTCTTACAATTTTTCACAGCGTTTTAATATTTATTAACGACATTTATCTTATTTCAATTTCTAAGTTATGACCATTATTTATTTATATTTCTAACACTCTCTAAAGTTACCTGACAAATTGGGTGTCTGTAACTCAATGTCACAGAACAAAATACTATCTTGTTACATATACATATTAAAATATTCTATACTAACTCCGTTTCTCTCATTTTACTTACTAGAAATCAATTATACCGGTATACCATATCGAGTTTTAAAAAATGGCCCACACGAAATGTCCATTTTTAGTAATGAAATTTCACATATATGTGTATAGTATAAGGATGATTCAGAACATGGCGCAAAATTACTTGATTTTTTTTTTTTTTTGTCGCAGAAAGAACTACTGAATGTCAGCGAATTTTCAAACGTATATATATATATATATATATATATATATATAATTACGGTATATTAAAAAAACAAAAAAAATTCAATGACTTTAACCTTATCATAAATTTATCTTAAATTGATCAATGTACATTGTATATTAAAAACGTAGTTGTATTGCACTTTTAAAAATATGACTCCGAAATTGGTTCATTATGTTTCTTTAACAATTTAATATTGAATGTTTAAAATATCTTTTATGAATACAAGCAATTTATCAATTGTCCGTAAACCTTCATTTTTTAAATACTGACTATTTAATTTTAATTCAACTTACGACATAAATATATTCTTTTACAAAACCACAATGAAGTGACATGACAAAATTAAATTCTTTTATTTTATTTGAAATTGATCGAATTGATTTGATGTGATTGATTCCTAATCGATTTCGAATTATATGCTATATTGCAATACTCTTTATTGTAAATAAATTGAATTTAGATTTTATTTTAGATGATAAAATACTTTTACGTCATTTGAAAACGAGTTCAATCATTTATTTCTCTATGGTATAAGAGAAAACTACTATCTTTAAAAATCTAATTAAAATCTTAAATATATTATATATAAATTTACTTAACCAGATAAAACGCTTAAAAGGTCAGGAAGTTCATAAAGAATAATCTTATAAACTAAAAAAAAATAATAATTCGAGTGACCCCTTTTTCACATGTCATGCCTTTTGTCTAAGCCGAATTGGATTGACCTCAATAATTTCAGGGTTTTTTTTGTAATTCTTTAAAGATTAAAAAAAAACATAAACATATTAGATAAACACAAACTTATGTATCTTTCAAAGACGTTAAATAGTTAATATCTTATTTTTTTCTGTGAGGAAAAAATGTGTCACATTTGATGTGTAATTAACGTAAAACTCGAGAAACGCAAGAGTTGGTTGAATTAAAAAGGTGTACTCTGCGACCAAGATATTTTATCTGACGCTCCCGTGGAAAGAAGAATGTTGATTGGCCAACAGCCGCCTTATAACAATCAATGAATGAACCTTCGTTTATATCCGACCTTTCTGTTGCAAAATCTATAAGATCACCTGTTTCACCAAAAACAGCAGAAAACGTTTCCCTTTATCACCAATAACAAAATCAAAATCGCTGAAAATGTGCTAAGTATTTGGGTCAATCTTTCCATATACATGTACATATTTCTGCTATCGTTCTAATATGTATTCATATTAGAATGTTCAGATAAAACTGTTATCAGTCTAGAAAGATATGATAAGGGGCTCTCGACAGCTGGACCTGTTTTTGGGTTCGACTTGTGCTTCGCGGTTTAACAAGTCTGGCTGGCTGTCCATCAAAGCGCCATACAAGTGTACCTGGCCGTTCTAGACTGATTACGTATAGCATGTGCCATAATATCTATACAATGTACACTAGAAAGCCAATAAAATGTACGATAGTTTTAGACCAATTTTCGTATTTTATATAGCAAATTACTACCTACAAAGAGCAGCTTGATTTTCTCCTTTCAATGAATAATACATATTCTTTGAACCTGTCTATAAAGAGCAAGTGCTCATAAAGGGTGCATCTTCCGATTTCCTCAATATACAGGGTTTTACTGTACTTGTTTCAATGTTAACTTGAAAAATAAAACACCAAACATGTATAATTCATAAGTTAATTGATGTGTTTCTTGTACATCATTTAGATATGTGTTTATCATAATAATTCATGTTTTTTTTAATAATTTTGAATAGATATCATAATAGCACATTTTCATTGAGTTAAAATAGTTAGAAATAATAATAAAAAAAAAATAAATACATGACCACACAGCGGTTTGAACAAAATAAATAAAATCAAAATAAAATGTTATGCAGAAAATATTCTGTTGTAGCTTCGGCAGTGGTTACCGTTATGCGTGTTTAGCGCCATTTTCTACAGTATTTCGGTCACATCGTGCGTATCAGTTATATTGGTAGAGGAACCGTAGTACATGGGTAAAACGGCTGACTCTGACACAACAACCGGTGCCCAAACCCCTAAAACAGTTATAAGGGTTTGGAGCATTTCGTTTGATAATTGGTACCGGCCTCTATGAACTGTCTTACTGCAATTCACTGACAAACTTTATCATATAAAGTTGTATCGAGTACATCTCGCTACGAACCAGAGAATCGAACGCACAGCTTTGACGATTATAGGCATAGATTACATACTTAGAGTAAATCTAACTATCGTACGATCGCAACCATGCAGGTTCTTATTTATTGAAGAGTTCAATATTGCTCGTGTTCTAATGCTATAAATATGATATACAAAGTTTTGATAAATAAGTTTTAGTGTATATAAGTATTGAGACAATTGAATGAGGCATATGATTCCAATTACAAATCTACTTGAGGAAAAAACCATCACTCTTTTTGTATTATTTCTTCTACTTTTTCTATTTCTTGATATCTATAGTAACTAATAGTCTTAAAATTTCACTTAAGATACGTTATATAGTCGTCAAATGTCACTAAAATAAGGTGAGTCGAAAGTTCACATTATTTTTATATAACATTGTAATGAGAGCTTCACTATATGTTTTACTCGACCTTCATGAAGGAAGCAATCAGTCTTGACACGTGATACGACGACCATTGACAGTTCACAATATAACACAATATAACATGTTGTCATTTTATATTGAATTATATACATTCGTTATGCAAAATTAAAATTTCTAAATAAATTATATTTGTAATAAATGTGAATTTTCATATCTTAGAAAATTGATTGTTTCTGGGACAAGAACTCCCCACCTAAAAACTCCTTACATTTAAGATAGAGCTATCTAATAAGAAAGTAGGCGAGTTATATCATGGCGAGAACAAGAAACATTTTGATGAGATGATGATCATGTCCACTTTGTATTAGACCAACAAGCTGAGTTGAATTTTTATAGTGCTAGCTCATTGAAACAACAGTCCGCTGGAAGACATGTCGCTCCACATTGTTTTGACTTCGAGCAAACCAGTCTTTACCTTTTCTCTTTAATGCTGCGTGCTTAGTCGAGAAGCAACAGATACCAATTTCATAGTCGTTGGTTTGACCCGACCGGGGTTCGAACCCACGATCTACTCCACACTCGAGGCGAACACGCTAACCATTACACCGCTGATGAGGTTCTAATAAGAAGTTAACATATATTCTTTCATCAAAATAAACCATAAATCAACGGAAACAGAGAGAGAAAAAATAAAATACAAAATAACACGATTATTATATATTTATGTACTATTGTGAAGTATAAACACGTCAAGTATTTGACATGTTACAAGAATTTGAGTGCATTGAAAAAAATAATTCAATTTTCGCGTGTTCAAAATATATTAAACTGTGGGTGTTCCCTCAAATATAACCCAAAAAAATCAAGACAACAAAAACACTATTATGTGAAAGAGTACATAAATAATAACCTCTCATTGTTATTATTATTATTTATAGAAAACGAACGTTTTTTGGTGAAATAAAATTAAATACTAATAAAAAAATTAATCTGATTTCGGCTTTGACACAAAGAGAAATAAAAATAAGGTATCCGAATGAAAAAAAATAAAACAATAAAGCACGTGAATATATATCATAGGACAGTAAATCTGTATTGATATTTAGTGAATTACTTTATTCGTAGTTATGAACATGACTGTGGTTAATTGTTTTAAGAATTTCTCAACCACAGTTCAGTAAATGTTATAGACAATTTGAAAATAGCATCCAAAGACAATTCTTAAACATAATTAAAGCGGTTTTTTTATAGTTCTGAAACAAGTTTTAACTTTAAACTTCTTTTATGTTATGTTTAACTTTGAACTACTTTAAGATTAGGCTTGGTAATGGTGTTTAGCGCCACTTTCAACAATATTTCAGTTATTTCATGGTGGTCAGTTTTATTGGTGGGGAAACCGGAGTAACCGGAGAATACCATCGACCTGTCGCAAGTCACTGACAAACGTTTGAGATTGAAAAAAAATGCATCTCTTTTCTTTGTACTGTTTCCGTGACGAATGTTGCGGTTCTATTTTTTTTTTCATTAAAATGTACTAAATTAGAACAAGTACAATCTCGAATAACTATAGATTGAAATAGAATTCTACAACGGTAATCGAAGTTTAAGACTACATGTGTATAAACTGATATATAAAAAAGCTTATATCCGTAATAGCAACTTTTCTTCCTGTATTGTCGACTTAAAAGTAATTATTTGAAATGTGAACGTGTGGTCCACGTTGGCCAACAGTAATGTTGTTTATACTGTTTTAATGTATTGTGCCAAACCTGCCTTAAAGGGCACCCCTATATAACAAATTACTGTCTATAAGGAGCGGTCTCATTTTTTTCCATTAATGAATAATGCATATAATTTTAACCTGTATATAAAGGGCACAATTTCAGGTTCCCTCCAGTGTCCTTTATATACAGGTTTGATTGATTTTTTGAATTTTGTTGTGTTTTAACGCCACTTTCAACAATATTTCAGCTATATCATGGCGACCAGTTTTAGTGGTGGAGGAAGCCAGAGTACCCGGAGTGAACCACCAACCATAGGCAAGCAACTGGTAAACTTTATCACTTGCAGCTGCGAGTCGAGTGCACCCTTTTTTGTAATTTACAAAGCCGGGCGCGAACCCACGCCGTATTGGTGATAGGCTTGTATGAGTTGTTAGATCCAGCGACCTAACTCATTGAGCCACCCGGGCCCCCTATACAGGTTTGACTGTAGTTGTAAATATATATATATTTAGGGCCGTCATGGTCGTGATCATATGTTAGTTGGATTTCGACTATCTAGACAATCCGTGCCTATCACCACTAAAGTTGTGTGTTCGAATCCGCTGATGGCGAGGTGTACTCTATACAACATTATGTAATAAAGTTTGTCAGTGACTTGCGGCAGGTCGGTGGGTTTCTCCGGATACTCTTGTTTCCTCCACCAATAAAACTGACCCCCACGATATAACTGAAATATAATTGTTGAAAGTGGCGTTAAAAACCATAACCCTAAATTTATATTTTTTCATTTCCTCTATTGTACATGTATGACCAAAGAGGTATATAATATACAAACAAGATGAACTGTGAGCTAATGCTCACCTATGATACCCCCGCATATATGTTCAATGTGTATAAAAACCAACTAAGTCGGTAAACAGGAAGTAGAAATCTGACAGGTCCAAAAACGCTTCCCACAATATGGCATACCTATATGAAGATTGTGACCAAATATCAGATTTCTGACATCAATAGTTGCTGAGAAAAATGCGACGAAAAATATCACAGGATGGACGGAAGGACGGACGGACAGAGGTAAAACAGTATACCCCCTCCGGTGGAGCGGGGATATGATAAAGATATACAATGTTCAATTAACATTCCATAGAAGTACAGTGTATATATATCCAGTAATGAACACGTGTTAATAATAAAATGGTCGGATTTTAATCCTGATAATCAAGCAATCGTTATAAATTTTGTATGGTATGAGAATATTTTAGTAATGTGGATTTTCTTGGCACGCTAACAGTGTTTATAAAGGCTACGGTGATGAAGCTCCGATAGCCATCATCTGAGACGAGAGGAGAAAACAATGCGTCTTATTGTAGAAATGACACGACTATTTGTCACAGATTTCATGTCTTAAGTAGCAATCTGAAACTTGTTTTTAATACGTTAATAACTGTACAAACATACCAAGTATTAGTTTCTAGTAAAAAAATGTCAATACCCTATCTTAAATTTAATTATGCCCCCGATCCACCGGAGGGGGGTATACTGTTTTACCTCTGTCCGTCATTCCGTCCTTCCGTCCTTCCCTCCTTCCAAGATAGTTTTCGTCGCATTTTTCTCAGCAACTATTGATGGCAGAAATCTGATATTTGGTCATAGAGGTATGCCATATTGTGGGAAGCGTTTTTGGACCCGTCATATTCCTACTTCCTGTTTGCCGACTTAGTTGGTTTTTATACACATTGAACGTATATGCGGGGGTTTCATAAGTGAGCATTAGCTCACAGTTCATCTTGTTGTTTTTTTTAAATGAATATTTAACACTTCTCAGTTCAATATAATAGTGATTATGTGTAACCATATATCAATTTGAATATACAATTAAAAGAAAAAACATATATCGGCTAGTATTGTCTTCTTGGACCCGTTTTGATGAGGAGAGTGCTGTCTGTGAAAGTTTTGAACGATGCAGTAGTGCTTACGAGGTTTTGAACGATGCAACGTTGTCTATGGAAGTTTTGAACGATGCAGTACTGTCTTTGAACATTTTGAACGGCGTAGTATTGTTGTCTATGAACGTTTTGAACGATGCAGTGCTGTCTAGTAAAGATTTTGAATGATGCAGTACTGTCTAGTAAAGATTTTTGAACGATGCAGTACTGTCTAATAAAGATTTTTGAATGATGCAGTACTGTTTAGTAAAGATTTTTGAATGATGCAGTGCTGTCTAGTAAAGATTTTTGAACGATGCAGTACTGTCTAGTGAAAATTTTTGAACGATGCAGTGCTGTCTAAGAAAGTTTGGAAAAGACACGATATATTCTATGAAAGTTGGGAAAAATAGAATGCGTCCTAGGAAAAATCGAAAAATATGATGCTAACTAGGAAAGTTATATTGTCGCAGTCGATCTTTCATTGTTACTTCAACAATCATTAAAAATACATAAACGTGACTGACTACAATGAATATTATATAGACACTAGCAAGTTGTGGACAGACACAAAATGTGGCGGTTTAAGCTTAAGTTATTGGGCCCCAACTCCTCTTATCATAAACAGTGATCATAACTTTCCATGCAGGAGACAACATAATAAAAACAAAAACAATAAATGCACTGTAAACATTCCCATTCAACTTCAAAAGACAACATACTTTCACAGTAATTACAGAAACATGAACGGTGTAAAGAAATGCGTTTTAAAACATAACTTCTGTTGGTATATATAGTTTTATGCGTACGAATACAATTTGTCTGAGATGCAATAGTCTACAAGAGTTCGCCTTCCTACAAACACCCATGTGCCAACAAGGATTCTATTAGTTCACTACAAGATTAATTGCTTTGGCTTATGGTGTTTAACACCACTGTCAACACTATTTCAGTTGTAGCGTGGCAGTCAGTTTCATTGGTGGAGGAAACAGAGGTACTCGGAGAAAATCACCGACCTGTCGCAAGTCACTGACAAACTTTATCACATAATGTTGTATCGAGTACACGTCGCTATGAACAGAGTTCGAACTCACAACTTTCGTAGTGATTGGCACTGATTGCACAGGTAGTATTTGTGGACAATATCTACATGTATACTCCACTGAATGACGCTAAAAGAGCTCACCATCAAAGAAAGGAAAATAAACTATAGGAGAATAAAAGACACATTTGATATTTATTTTTAGAGAACAAATCTCAATACTGACATTTAAGTCAATAGATTTAAGTTAGTTCTTTGGGCTAAATGTGTTTTATATATTTAACAAAAACCATTATTGATATATCAAAGGTATCGTCTATATATCTTATCTATAATTATTGTTGCATAAAAGTCTGATGAAATTAAATATGGTCCAAAGGGCATCACTTTGTAACATTGCATCCTGAATATGTGAAACAGATAGCATTACATGTACTATAAAATTTATATCACATAGAAAGAGAAAAAGGTTAATAAAGAAATTTTGTTTTTTAATTTTAAAACCCAAAACATGCGGACACATGCATATAATCTTAAGTATATATGCATATAATCCTAACTGTATGCTTATAATAATCTACTACTTATATCACATAAAGCCCCAGTCGTACAGTTACTTAAATTGGGGCCAGATAAGGGAGAATCAATAAATAATTTTCGATTACAATCAAAGTCAAGGTTTATTTAAACAAACTCTGTGCCAATTTAAATATTTGTTGTCTATTTAACTGTCGACACTATTGTTAACATTTAATATTGCTGCTACGTGTACTGAACCAAAATGTTGTTACAATATCTGACGTGCATTATTTATTTACCAATGTTTAAAGTAGATATATAGATAGATTTATTTTGATAAATGGTTTAATAAATCGATTTTAACATATAACATCAATAAATTGAAATTACTCTAGAAATGGGCGACTATTTGGCTAAAACCGATAATATTTCAAACTTGCCATAAATTATGGTAGCGATTTGAACAGATGAGATTGACACCAAAGTTATTGTCAAAACATTCTAGCTGGAAATGTATATGAATGAACTATTGTCCGATACTTGTTTTATGACTTTGATATCACATTCTAATCGGACAATGAAATGATTTTCGCGGCAACGAACTGCATTATCGTAGCAATAGACTGTATTATTGTGGCAACAGTCTGTATTGTCGTGGCAATAGACTGTATTATTGTGGCACCAGTCTGTATTATCGTGGCAATAGACTGTATTATTGTGGCAACAGTCTGTATTGTCGTGGCAATAGACTGTATTATTGTGGCACCAGTCTGCATTGTCGTGGCAATAGACTGTATTATTGTGGCACCAGTCTGTATTATCGTGGCAATAGACTGTATTATTGTGGCACCAGTCTGTATTATCGTGGCAATAGACTGTATTATCGTGGCAACAGTCTGTATTGTCGTGGCAATAGACTGTATTATCGTGAGTTCTGGTGTTTGTCATTATTTCGCTTACTTCTTTTAATCAAACGCATTCTAGGGACCACCGTAGTTGTGATAGTATGTTAGTTAGCGGTGCCTATTAGCATTAAATTAATTTGCAAGTTTGATTGACGACTTCGGCTATGTGTATTCTATATAGTCTTCTAGTTTTGCTGTGACTTGGAGCAGGTCAGTAGATTTCTCCGCGTACATTGTATTCCGGTTTCCACTACCAATAAAATTGATTACTGGTATTTAACTGAAAAACATATTCAAATTGGCCTAAAACACTAGTGACCTTTATCCAAACGCATTCTAAGGGAAAACCCACAAGAACAAAAATGCATAGGATTATATTACATGTAATGTGATTTATGATGTCTGGCCTTTCGTTTACAACCGCATCGGTGGTGTAATGTTTTGCGTGTTCGCCTCGAGTGTGGTAGATCGTGGGTTCATCGGTGGTGTAATGTTTTGCGTGTTCGCCTCGAGTGTGGTAGATCGTGGGTTCATCGGTGGTGTAATGTTTTGCGTGTTCGCCTCGAGTGTGGTAGATCGTGGGTTCATCGGTGGTGTAATGTTTTGCGTGTTCGCCTCGAGTGTGGTAGATCGTGGGTTCATCGGTGGTGTAATGTTTTGCGTGTTCACCTCGAGTGTGGTAGATCGTGGGTTCGATCCCAGGTCGGATCAAACAAACTAAACACTAGTACTATAAAATTGGTATTTGTTGCTTCTTCGTTAAGCACGCAGAATTAAGGAGAAAGAGCAAAGACTATAGTTGGCTTTGGCTCACAATCAGGATAATGTGTCCGAGTGGGGCAACATGTCTATCCGCGTGAGGTAGCACTATAAAATCGGACCTCATCATCATCTCAATGAAAATTAACGTGTCCTCGTCATGATTGGGCTGCACAATTGCTGAGCTGGCGTTAAGCAACAATACTCACATTTCGATTACTAGTACCCTATTACCATACGCCTTAAGGTGGTACCATACACTTCAGGTAAAATTTGATCTGCTCGTTTAATTTTCTTATTTTTTTTGGCAGTGTGTTTGAATATATCCACTGTAATAAATATCAAAATTTTAACAAATTTCAACCAAGAGACTCAGAGCTATAAATTCACTAGCCACATAGCAGCTTTTCTCCCTGTGGTTTTGATCACCGAGATGCTTGAAATCTTCATACAAACATCATATGATCAAAACGTTCGACTGATTTTAAAGAGTTATTTCCCTGTAGTGTTAGGTACCACCTTAACAGGTTAACTACATGCACGTAACCTTATAATATAATTTTTTATCTAGTTCATTCATTTGTATTACAATATATTCATATTCTCGTCATTTCGACAACTTCTCATAACTTTACACATTAAAAATAATCTTGTCAATCGCGAATGATTTTATTCAAAAAAGCTATGAATGGTAATACATTTGTGGTGTCAGTAACATTTTTCGTTAGATAAAGGTCACCAATGTCATACCTGTTAATGGGAAATAAGAAAATTATCAAAGTAATCTCAGTAAACATATGCATTTTTCTTATATGTGTACGTGTATATGTTTTACACGTGAGGGATCCTCAGTATATGCGGGATTTAATTTGTTACAACAGGAATAGGGAAATCGTGGTCGTGATCATATGGTAGTTAGATTTACAGCTACCTATGCAATCAGTACCTATCACCACTAACGTTGTGAGTTCAAACCCTGCTCAGGCGAGGTGTACTCGATACAAAATTATGTGATAAAGTTGGTCAGTGAGTTGCGGCAAGTCGGTGGTTTTCTCTACTGACCGCCATAACTGAAATATTGTTGAAAGAGGCGTTGAACACCCGATAACCTTAACCCTGGAAAAGAATGCATTAAACAATTAGTCTATTTTTTTTTAGACAAAATGCAATACAAATTTAGCAAACATGACAGGAATAGGACTGATTGTACTTATAAATATCGCTTTCAACAATATTTCAGTAACAGCATGAATGTCAGTTTTGTTGGTGGAGGAGTATCTCGAGTACACCTCGCCACGTGTATGAATCGAACTTGCAGCTTTCGTGGTCAGATAACAAAACCATTGCTCGAAATTACCCAAATACCTATTAATACTTGGTATTATATAGTATATATAAAATTATGTGGACAATTCTGTGTGATGATTGTTACAGGTCCCTGCGGTGATAGGCGCTGCTTTCATATCTCCAGTCCAACTACCATATAATTGTGGCCACGACCTTTATTTTATTTACAAATTTTGGTCTGGTTCATGTCACGTCATGCAGTAATCAAAATTCCTCGAGAAATTAAGTAGTATATTTATGAATAAATGTACTTATCAATTTTATCATATATATATATTTATATCATTTAATTTTTTTTCTTTTATCACAACTCTCTTTTTTTTTTCCCATCAAACTTATTTTTAAATGTACTTACCAAATTTGAACAGGTGTCTTGTCTTCGCCTTATGCAAAAAATAACTAATTCGTTTTGTTCCTAGTTATAAAGATAATTTGTTCAATTGATACATTTTTCTCTAGGCTCACCACAAATAATATATGACATTATATGCCTGATACCGAAGCAATTGTAAGATATTTCCACCTGAATAATCACAAAAAGTTCATATGTATTTAATATAAATGTCTATTAAGTCACGTGACTACCACCAATACACATCCCTTATTTGGTTGATTTGTTTTTTTTTAGCATTGATACAATAACAAAATTTAAGTCGTGAATGTTTTAATATCTTAGATTTTTATGATATTGCACTTGCAGAGGTATAAACCTTTGAACGATTTGTAAAGAGTATTGTTAATGTACGTACTATAAACAATTTATGTAATATATATTTCAACGATGAAATAGATTTGACATAAGGCAATTTAAATATATTCTTTCTGTCAATAAATCAGTACGTAAGATCAATACAAATAACATTCAAATTTCATTGGGATTCTTAGCACGTGATTTTCTTTATCCAACATTAATTTGATTTTTATTATAAATCAACTATATTTTCGGAGTTTGTTTAAAAGATACCAATTACGATTTTTTCTTTATTTCGTAATAAATCACGTAATTAGTTGCAAATTATATAATAAAAGTTATTTATTGAACGAAACTATTGAAGGTTGATTTCATATTAGTTTTTGCAAACCGGCAGAGATAAGGACATTTTAGCGAAATACAGAACATTTTAGCAAAAGATTGTTAGCTCATTTTAGCGAAATGTTTAAATATTATAGAACATTCATTCTAGCGAAATACATTCTGGAAGTTTAAGAAGCACCATTGTGACTAGCCAGACATAGTCTGTTAACATTGAAGTTCTGACATTAACTTCTGGCCACTTCTTCATGCATTAAGTCTAAAAGACTGTGTTTTTGTTCCTTCTCTTATCTACACAGATGTATCACTTCGAGTACGCCTACCCTTCAGAGTTTGACTTCTGTTTCAGGTTGCAGTTTAATTTTAGTATCAAGAAAATTGTAAATTTTTGGATGACTGTGGCAGGAAGTCATTATAATGCGCATGAATTCTGGTTCATTATTTGTTCCTTGTGTATTTGAAGGAACTTCCGTCCAAGATATGTGGTATCATTTATTTCAATGTCAGTGGAATAAGCATAGTCAGTTACTAAACTTGGAATTATTTAGTGAACGTACATCACTAGCTAGCTTCTTTTATTTTTGCCGACAACATCGGTGCTGTAATAGTTAGCATGCTCGCCTCGAGTACGACAGATCGTGGGTTCGAGCCTCGATCTTGTCAAACCAAATTGGTATTTGTTGCTCCTCCTCTAAGCATGCAGCAATAAGGAGTAATCATAAAAACAAAGACTGGTTGGCTCGGAAACAGAATAATGTGTCCGAGTGGAGTGACATATCTACTCGCAGACTGCTGTTTCAGTGAACAAGCACTAAACAAATCCTAATCAACGTGTTGGTCTAGTACAAAGCGGATATCATCATCATCTCATCAAAATGTAAACGAGTGCGTGCGTTAAATATTAAGAATCCCGAAAGGTAATTCATTGATATTCCCAGAAACTGTAAGTTTCTTTGCCTCAAGAGACATAACTCCACCAATACTTTACATAAAATATCTCGATTATCGGACTTGACCTTTATAGTAATAAACTAGTATCATTTGGTACACACGTATTTAACACCGGTTCCCTCGATTAATTGATTGATTGATGTATTGTGTTTAATGCCACTTTCAGCGATATTTCACCTATATCATGGCGACCAGTTTTAGTGGTGGAAGAAGTCGGAGTACCCGGAGAGAACCACCGACCACGGGCAAGCAACTGGTATAAACTTTATCACCTGCGGCTGCGAGTCGAGTGCACCCTTTTTGTAATTTACAAAGCCGGGCGCGAGCCCATGCCGTATTGGTGATAGGCTTCTATGAGTTGCTAGGTAATCCAACTACCTAACTCATTGAGCCACCCGGGCCCTCCTGCCGGTCCTGGTTCTCTCTAAGTTCTGCAATATTGAAAATAATGACAAAACGAATCACATTAAACCACTATAGCCTCACTAAATACTTGTAGAATATATATTAGAAAACTTTTATCAACCACATTTCAAATGCTCGGAGATAGTAAAATACTAATAATTTATCCCCCTCAAGAGAAACCACCTGTCCTATGAGGCCAGATTTCAGATGCACTGAGATAGTAAAATTCTAATTAATTACCCCCTTAAAAGAGAGGCCTTCCATCTTATAAGGCCAGGTTTGAGGGGGGTAATTTATTAGTATTTTACTATCTGAGTGCATTTGAAATCTGGCCTCATAGGATGGGTGGCTTCTGTTGAGGGGGATAATTAATTACATTGTAGTATTAATAACAATATATTGAGGGAACAATATGATATGTCGTAAGAACAAAATAATATATTGAAGGAACAAGATAATATGCTGTGGGAACAAAATAGTATGTTGTTGGAACAAAATATCTTTCTTGTGGGAACAAAATAATAAGTTGTGGAAACAAGATATTATATTGAGGGAACAAAATATATTTTTTTCTCTCGCATGGCCTTAATCAGCCACCGTAGAATACCCACCATGGCATTTTGAATCAAATAAAGATCATTTTGTTTAAAAAAATACCCTTCTATCTCTTGATTTAATTTTAAGTTTCGGCTTCCATGTTAAAATTTCAGCTTTTTCTAATTTTGTCCAAAAAAGTGTGAGGGAGGTATAACATCGGTTGAGCAATTGCAAGACTGGAATGGCAAACTGGTCTGTGTAAATTCTCTTATTGCCTGGCCAATTGGGTAAACTGGTCAGTTAATATATAGGTAATTGTAAACGTAAAAGGTGATAGTAAAGTGACTTTACACAAATGAATATACAGCTGTTATTAAGAACATTTTTGTACACCTTTCCAACAGTCCAAGCCCGTTATTGGCAGTCATAATGATACACTGATCAGCACCAAAGTAAAAACACTTGGCAATTTCATACAAATATATTTTGATAAAGCGTTAAAAGATTGTTGTACTTATTTCACAGTGTCCAAAGTAGAACGAACAATAACTCACTAGCAGCATATTTGTTGGACAAGTAACATAATTTGTCGAATACCTTAGAAAGAACATTCATATTACTACCATACCGGTATTTAGATTTGGGTATATAGTTGCTTTATAGTCCTGTGCTGATGGCCCTATTGGTTGACTGATCAAGGGGCCGTTATGGTCGTGATCGTAAGGTAGTTTGATTTACAATTATCTATGCGATCAGTGCCAATGCCATCACCACTAAAGTTGTGAGTTTGAATCCCGCTCATGGCGAGGTGTACTCGATACAACATTATGTGCTCAAATTCGTCAGCGACTCGCGACAGGTCGGTGGTTTTCTCTGTGTACTACGGAGTCCTCCAACGATAAAACTAACCGCCACGGTATATTTGAAATATTGTTGAAAGTGGGGTTAAGCACCATAGCCCCAACCCCTTGACTGATATAAACCAGAATATAGCAACAACACTGTCAATACCTTACAATGAATTTTCCTACCACATCTGGTTTCAACTGTTCCATCATCTGATGATCTTTGAAGTTTTAGCCCATCAGAATATAGGGTTGTGTTGGTCATATTTGTTACCAAAATCATGCCAACGATTTCTATGTACAATGTATTGTTTTGTAAATCATTGTATTGTCTGTCCTTGATTTACGGCCTCCAAATACCACTTTGCTGCCTTCAAAATTGTCAAACAACTAGGTACACTAGTTAAACCATTACATAGCCATTTAAAAAGTGTTAACAGATAATAGACACCAAGTGATGGCAATTCATCTGAGCTAAGAAAAATAATGGACAACAACATAGCTATGGCTGAATATAGACAGAAAGTATGCATCCCTTTAGGTCAGGTTTTCAAATATCTTTAAATCAGGACAAATTATAATTATCCATGCCAAAAAGGTCAATACATGTAGTCTGAATGTTGATCTGTCAAGTTGAACACAGAGAGCAAAATCAAAGATGGTTCACCTACAAACATACTCACAATGGACATCTGTCTATTTAAAAGGTTGCAATATATTGTAACAATCATGTTTAATTATCAAAGAACTTTTTTCTTCAAAACAGGGATGACTATGGAGGTCTATAGGTATATTTTTGACCAGATAATGCATAAAAAACTAACTTGTTTGAGCTGAAATGAACCTAAGGAATCTTTTAAAAACCTGTGAATCTGTGGTGGATTTTGCAAGTTTATTTAGTATGTTTGTGATTGTTGTAAGACTATTGCTGCTAAGCCAGGATCTGGATTTTTAATGTCTAGGTCTTTTTTGTGTTCATTTGAGGAGAGGTGGTTGTTTGTTTTGTTGATAGTAGAGGAACTGTTGATCAATCACCATCATTTTTTTTCAATTTTCTTTTCATAACCTTTAAGAGAGTAAGTGATTGTTGTTTAATGTCAAAAATTGAGGCAATATTTAGATAGGCTTCTAGCATGGCAAGAACAAGTTACTTTATGATAAATATAGGCTTCTAGCATGGCAAGAACAAGTTACTTTATGATAAATAGATAGGCTTCTAGCATGGCAAGAACAAGTTACTTTATGATAAATAGATAGGCTTCTAGCATGGCAAGAACAAGTTAGCATGGCAAGAACAAGTTACTTTATGATAAATAGATAGGCTTTTAGCATGGCAAGAACAAGTTACTTTATGATACATAGATAGGCTTCTAGCATGGCAAGAACAAGTTACTTTATGATAAATAGATAGGCTTCTAGCATGGCAAGAACAAGTTACTTTATGATAAATAGATAGGCTTCTAGCATGGCAAGAACAAGTTACTTTATGATAAATAGATAGGCTTCTAGCATGGCAAGAACAAGTTACTTTATGATAAATAGAT
>MJUT01043286.1:197884-213907 GCA_002080005.1 Gigantidas platifrons
GTCAATCTCCATCAGTCACTGGTAACCTAAGCTGGTGTTGGCTATTCTGTGTAATTAATTAAACCTAAGGTCAATCTCCATCAGTCACTGGTAACCTAAGCTGGTGTTGTCTATTCTGTGTAATTAATTAAACCTAAGGTCAATCTCCATCAGTCACTGGTAACCTAAGCTGGTGTTGGCTATTCTGTGTAATTAATTAAACCTAAGGTCAATCTCCATCAGTCACTGGTAACCTAAGCAGATTTTGGCTATTCTGTATAGGCCTTTTGGCTAACTTGCTCCCGAAAACTTTTATACGATTTGTCTAATCTTTTTCCTATGAGCATACCGGATGAGGGTTATTCCAGAGATGCATTTATGTGCACTAAACTAGATATTTGTGTTTTTATTTGTTCTGCCTAATATTTGCATAATTTATTTATAAAAAAAACTCCATAATATTTCTTCTTTGAGGAACAAATATTCTATACTGTTTTGATATTCTATCAGGAAATAAATATTGTAATACTTGTTTTTCCTTTAGAATAGAGGAAAACAAAATACATTATAAAACAGCCATATCTATTTTCATCATGCTTATTTTTTACCATCCACATTCACATCAAAATATAAGTATACTTACATTTGACATCCACATCCACGGTAACTTGTCGACTACCGATTTTGTTGCTAGCTTTACATGTGTGTAATCCATCATTAAGTTTGTATGCAGCGTTGGAAATAATGAGTACATTTCCTTCGTGTATTTTAATATCTTTGTAGTACCACTCATACAGAGGAGCTGGATCTCCGTCAGCCTCACAGGTCAAAGTGTAACTGTTACCTTCCTCGAGAACAACTTGTGATGGTGTTACTCTAATGTAAGATGGAGCAGCTACAAAAAAAAATAGGATTAAAATAAAATTCAGTACAATGCTATTTAAAATTGTCGAACGTCACATGTATCTAATAATATCGCAAGGATTTTTAAGACATTTGGAAATTACAATGAAGACTATGACGACTCCAAACCTACCAAGAGAGAACACGATTGAAAATATAATTTTTTTTTACAGCAGAAATGACGGAGGAATGGAACAACTGTGAAACAATTTTTGACTGCCACTTGAAAAGTATAGAAAGCTGGGAAGGGATGAAAAATTTGTCTTCGGCTGTGGCTATTTTTCTTTCAAAACCACGCCCCCTTTGTAGATGGTTCACAATGTGTAATAATAAAAAAGGTCATATAAAAAAAAAAAAAATCTATTGCCACCACAATGTACAAAAGAAACCTATATAGGTATTTAGGTTTATGTATCTAAGATAAAACGAGAAGTAATTGCATGAAATAAAACATTTCATCCCTTCGTAGAACTCCCCCCCCCTTTTTTTTTTTAAATTTAACCTTGAAGTCAATAATTGGATGTTCCATCGTAAAATTATTGGTCCCTACCCTTGGCTTCAACATGATGAGATTCCACTATAATTACTTACCATCTGTATCAATACCCAACGTAATGTAGGCAGAATTTCCTTGTCCAATGATATTGGAGGCAGAACATCTGTATGACGCTTCATCTGATTTGTCCAAGTTGTAGATAGCAAGACTGGGGCTGTTCAGATTACCTCCCTGGTATTTGTTACCGTCTATTATGATGATCTCAGAATTTCCTTTGTTAGTACCAGCTGTTGGGTTAAACTTAGTCCAGAAGATACTTGTTGCTGCTGGGTTAGATGTATAGGAGCAGGGAATATTGATTGACTGTCTTCCTTGTCCAGTGAATGATGAAATTGTGTCAGAAATGATCACTACTGGCTTGTCTGAAAAAACAAATCCAAATAATCATGTTATACCTGGAATCTGGTCAAATGTTATCTAAGTAATCTATTTCCTTCAATAAATTTAAGAAAAAAAAGTGATTTAAAGGAGAACAAAACCAACTGGTGATTTGGGGTTTTACGGAATTTAGAACTAATAAAAAAAATGAAAATATGACTTTTTTTAATGAAACTTTTACAAGGGCTGGTGTTAAAGCACGTTTATATCTTATTTATTTTAAATTTCCCGCTAAACATGGAGGCTGCCATTTTTCACTTATCAGTGATGTAACTCCTTCTACTCCGATTTACCTGTTCAGCCTAACTGCATCAAAACAATAATATCATTTTTGGAATTCCGTCATATATTTTTATTAGTTCTAAATTCTGTAAAACTCCAAATCATCAGTTGGTTTCGTTCTCCTTTAATTTAATTTTTTCAAAAATTGTAGTTTTGTTTTAATGCATACAACATTTTTCTGGATATTTACAAAAAGTATTTTTCACATGATAAATGTTCAAATGATCTCCCTTTCATTCAATTCAAATGGAAAAAAATAACATAGTATTTATGATATGACATCTTGTACATTGCTTTCTCTCGATTTTCTCCTTTAGTTAATTTCTTTGAAATACATGCAATGCCATAATAATCTCACACATGGTTAATATAAGTTCCAAGAATTGGCACAGAGTCCAACATTAAAATCAATATATTGCTTTCATATGAAGGGGCTCAAAATAAAAAAAATTAACAGTATGCTGGTGGGTCAAAATATTTTTTTTTTATTTTTTAGATTTTTAGAATGTTTATGTTATGTAATTATTTATTCTTTCAATCCTGCATTTTTCCTGAAAGAAGCAAAACAACGGCATGTAAAATTAAATAACAAAATTTGTCTGTTGTGATATTTGTAAACACATGGTAACACGTAACATCTGTAACACTGTCACTTAATGAAACAATTATTGATTTTTGATTTCTGTTGCTATTAAGGATTTATCAGTCCAAGAAATATGATATTCACCTTGAACTTAGGTCTCTGTGAATATCATTTCTTGGGTTTATAAATCCTTATATTAACCTCATTTAAACTCAGTAATTGTGTAATATATATTACAAAGATGTAAAATAATAGAAATGAGTAGCAACAACATACATTGTACGTCAACAATGACAGTGGCTTCGTTTGATCCGTAGTTGTTTGAGGCTTTACATGTGTAGGTTCCAAGAGCCGTCTTTGGAGCATTGACAACTTCAAACACAGATCCTGTGGCAATCTGGTTGGGAGATCCAACCTTATACCATGCATATGTTGGATCAGGACTTCCTTGGGCAGTACATGTAACAGTGATTGTCTGTCCTTCTTCAATTGTGATCTTTGTCGGGTTGATTGCCATCATGGTTGGTGGGTCTGAAATTTGCCAAAATAAAAATTTTGAAATGTAACCACATTATTATTCAGAATTGGATATAATTTATCAATGACGATAGTTTTTTTTAAACAATATGTCGTTCATATATTTTACACATTTTCCGGAAAAAAATTTGAAGACGATTTCTTAATAACTTTTTATAAAAATTGCTGCCTCATTATATATTCAGATACCATAATTACCTATGAATAATGCGCTATATTTATGTAGATCGTTTATTATGCAGGATGGGTGTGCATTATAAACATGACCACTATTTTTTTTTTCAGGCCAGAAAATCATTTTTCGTATGTCGGTCATTTTTGGTGTTGTGAACTTTGTATTTTTTGGGCACTACTCCACGGTATCATTTAATGCATCTGATAAAGCATAAATATTGAAGAATTAATACTATCTTGTGCAAATATGCTTTAAGTGTTAACAATTATTTCTAAAATAAATCCAATGCACAAATAAGAGTGACTGATCGTGTGTGCAAAATAATCAAAACAGTGTTGCCAAAGAGAATCCGGTGTATGTGTAAAAGTGTGATAATTACCTAGGGTACGATTAGACCGTCAGACTTTATACATGTTATTAATGATTTAAATAAAAAAGAAAAGAAACATTAAAATGCATCTGTCAATTTTAATCCTCTCAAGGATTATCTGATGAACAATAAATTAGAATATAATAATTATAAGCCATTTTGGTATTTCCTTTCATCTTGAATTATCAGATTCAGAATTCTAATATGACGTTCCGTATTCGGTATACAAATAAAGGCATGTTTGAATAAAAGCACCGCCTAGCGCATGAATGCGCGACGTATCCCCCCGCACTTGCATAATATTTATTTTTATATATTTATAGAAAACAGCATTGCAGTCTTAATGTATAACATACTTACAAGCCACATGCAAAGATTATTCAAATCTATCCATGTTTACTAAAGTTATTGTGTAAACAAGACAATTCTCAAAATTGTTGATTTTTCAACCAAAAACTAAGATTTTCCCCCAAAACCCTTGCTTCAAATATTTCCATGTTAGAACCCATCCANGATAATGATAATTACAAGCTACTTGCAAAATATTATTCAAATCTATCCATGTTTACAAGTTATTGTGTAAACAAGACACAATTCTCAAAATTGTTTTTTTTTCAACCAAAAACTAACATTTTCCCCCAAATTCATTGCTTCAAATATTTCCATGTTAGAACCCATCCACGATAATGATAATTACAAGCTACTTGCAAAATATTATTCAAATCTATCCATGTTTACAAAAGTTATTGTGTAAACTAGACACAATTCTCAAAATTTGTGATTTTTCAACCAAAAACTAAGATTTTCCTCCAAAACCTTTGCATCAAATATTCCCATGTTAGAACCCATCCAAGATAATGATAATTACAAGCCACATGCAAAAAATTATTAAAATCTATCCATGTTTACTCAAGTTATCGCGTAAACAAGACTCAATTCTCAAAATTGTTGATTTTTCAACCAAAAACTAAGATTTTCCCCAAAACCCTTGCTTCAAATATTTCCATGTTATAACCCATCCAAGATAATGATAATTACAAGCCACATGCAAAACATTATTCAAATCTATCTATGTTTACTCAAGTTATCACGTAAACAAGAAAGTGACGGATGGACAGACAGACGGACACTATTACTATATCCCCTCAGTGCTATCGTGGGGGGATAATAACAATCAAATATAGGCCACACATGCGTGCTGAGCAAAAAAAAAAAGCACCTACATATCGCTCGGTGTTAAATATTCATGAATATAATGCCTACCCATATTTTAATAACAATAAAGTATGGCCGGCATGAATTATTTCTTAATTCCAATGCAATACTGAGCATAAAAATGTATTCTTGCATATCCCTGTATCTAAAAAGCACAAAAATTACAATTCCGGAAATATTGTTGTACGATTTTGGCACATAAACAACGTGACGTCATATGAAGACTTCCAGTTTAAAATGTAAATATCAGACGTTATTTGGCTTCGTGTACGCTTCAATGTAGATAGAATTCAACTAAAATAACTTTTCAAGGTAGGCATTTTAGTTATTTTTGTGTATTGTTGTACATATGACATGTAGGATTTCACGTTTTCAAGATGACGGATCCTTAACATTGACCGCCTCGAATTTTAAAATTGCCATATTTGTCCTATTAGAATCGAAATAATTCATACCGGCCATACTTTATTGTTATTCACATGTGGGTAGGCATTATATTCATGAGATTTAACCCCGAGCGAATTCACATGTGGGTAGGCATTATATTCATGAGATTTAACCCCTCGCTATCGCTCGGTGTTAAATATTCATGAATATAATGCCTACCCATATGTGAATAACAATAAAGTATGGCCGGCATGAATTATTTCTTAATTTAAACATATATTTACAGATGATGTGCTACGTTTCATATCCATTACACAACAATCGGACAATAAAAAAAAATAGTAAGAAAATGACAATTAAAACGTAACACAATTAATAATTTTCAACTTGATGGAAGTTTAAAGGATTTAAAAGACTATAAAATTCCTAGAGTAGAGAAAACAAGCTCAAAGGATGGAAAAATATATACGATTGCCATTTAATACTTAAATTTTCTACAACCTTTTTTTTCAGACGTCTATGCACATTATAAACACGAACTAGTTTTATTCTGGGTATTTCTAGGGCAAAAGGGGTGTGCATAATATAAACCAAAAGATGGTAATTTCTATCCTAACTAACCTACTGCACATTACACATCAGTGCACATTATGTAACCCTAAATATGGTAATTTCTATTCTAGCAAACCTCTGCACCAGTGCACATAATATAACCCTAAACACAGTAATTGCTATCCAAACTAACCTCCTGTGATATCAACAAAGACCTGGTTACTGGAACCTGTTCCTACGTCATTTCTTGCTTGACAGATATAGTTGCCTTCATCATCTTGTTCTACAGGGTTGATAGTAAGTGATGGAACGGTGGTTGTACCACCAGTTAGTCTGGCGTTATTTTCAATATCGACTGGAATTGGCTGGTTGTTAATATATTTAGCCCAGGTAATGTCTATGGCAGGTGGATTGGCGATGACGGTACATTGGATCGTCACTGAACTGCCTACTCTTGTGGATTGTACTGTTGTTGCAGTTACTATTGGTACATCTAAAAACCAGATGACAAAACGTGTTAAATAAGATATGAAAATGTACAAATATATTATTATTTTCACATTGATAATGAATTTGTGAAATAAAAGTATTTTTCAGGTAAGTGAGCATTTCTATTTTAACTATATCACTATGAGAACAAGTTGATTTTGTTGAGGATTATTATGGCTGTGTGGGAAGAGATCAATTAATACACCATTATGTTTTTTTATTAGAGCACTTAAAAAGAAGATGTGTTCTCCTCAATCATATCCCAATTCAGAGCTAATAAATCTAAGTTCCTAATCATTTATACTGCAGTTAAAGTGGCATTATCTGCCCAAAATCATAAATTTTTGTTACCCATAAAAACTATCAGATATGATCGATGCCTTAATATGAAATGTACGTGCATCGGGGGGAAAAAGGTGCAACTGCTCGTGTTTTGAGATCGATCAAGAAATGGACGCCATCTTATCAATTATCGGCACTGTTTACGAAGTTTGTCGAATCGTCATTAAATCAGTACAACAATGCACTTATTTCTTATTTTCTGTGAAACTGCTTTTAGTCAGCATTAATTATGGACAAAGAACCATGGATGTTTGCAGTTAGTAAGTGACAAAATCCAAATCATTCGTTTTTACCTGTCACTAGTAAGGTCAGTTGCATACGGAAAAAGCGAGGTCAAATTATTTGCTTGCAAGGCAATAATAAATCTATGGTCATTTTTGTTCTCAAAAGGAGAAAAGTGGTACGATAAGCTGTTTAATGTGAAATATTTACTACCTTTATTTCATCATTTTAAAGCTATTTACCAATTTCCAAAACATATAATGTTATTGGTCAAAATTGTAGTTAATGCCGCTTTAAGTGTAACCCAAAAAAATGTGTCCGGGATAGAGTTTCAGATAAAAAATGTCTTATAAAAAGTTCAGAAATATTGTTCTGGTTGATAATCAATTGGAATTATCTCCCTTCCATGAAGACATTTTTTTCATAGAACAAATATATAAAATGACTAATCTAAAACCTTTGTCAATATAAAATTATGACTGGGATGAAAATTTCAAATGAAAAACTGTATTACAAAGTTAAGAAATCTTGTCCCGGTTGAAAATCAGGTTGATTTATCTCCCTTTCATGAAGACATTTTTTTTTCATTGAACAAATATATAAAATGACAAATCTAAAACCTTTGTCAATACAAAATTGTCCCTGTCATGAAGACATTTTTGCTTTCATAAATCAAATTTAAAATCATTGTGTATTTAACATGTTTTGACTTAAAAAGAAAGACATACTTCCAACAACATCCAAGAAAGCCTGTGAACTTTGACCTGTTCCTACGATGTTTGTAGCATGGCAGATGTATGTTCCTTGGTCACTCTCTTCAACATTGTAAATTGTCAGAGATGGTGATACTACTGATGATCCACCATACTTTGTAGACAAGGAACCAGTTGTGCTGAGAGTTTCTTCTGGATTAGTTCCAATCTGACGGGTCCAGTAGACAGATGTATAAGCAGGGTTAGAGGTTACAGTACAGTCGATAGTAACTGTTTTACCAATGTTGATAGGATAGGTTGTTTGACTAATTCTTACTGTTGGGGCACCTGTTAACAAAAAAGATATATTATAATTAGATATTTTTTTTTATAACAATTCAGTTTTTCGCTTCGTTTGAAGGTACATGTAAGGCATTTTCGACAAATTCAGAACTTGTTTAAGAATTGTAGCTATGATATCATCTACTGTGAATTAGTTCTTTTTTGTTAAATACCAATTTACATGTCTCTTGATATAGCTGAAATACTGCAAAAAATTACGTTAAACACAAATCAGTCAATCAATCAACCAATTTAGATTTCCCTGATGAGATGTCCTATTTCGATATTTTGGCAGAAACCAAAAGCCGAAACATTAGTTCTTTTTGTAGACAAATTAAATATCTTTCAAACAGTGTATAAAAATTAGTTAAATAAGGTACCGTTATTGAAAATCTAACAGGGAACAGCAAGCCTTTCATTTTATCTGAACAGGTTAGTTGTAAGCAGATCAAGTTGATGTTTGAGTATAATATATACATTTTATATATAATCTCACCTCGCACCTGCAAATCGTGTCATATATAAAATATGATTATCATCAGACTGATAGAATTATTGACCTTATTCCGATTCCGAGCCAACCATTATTTGCTCTTTCTCCATAATGCGGCATGATTAGCGAGAAGCAACAAGTACCAATTTTATAGTCCAAAAACATTTAATATTTGACACAATCATACAAGTAATAATATTGCAACTAAAAAACATTTCCTTACTTCCAGCAACATTAAGTGTTCCTTGACTACTCTGGCCAGTTCCAACAGAATTAGCTGCGAAACAAATGTAGTTAGCTATGTCTCCACTTCCGACATCCTTAATTGTAAGAGACGGTTGGTTGACTGTGGATCCTTCATACTTAGCTGTGTTTGATATGTCAATCGTGACTGCTGGATTACCAGCGGTAACTTTCTGCCAGTAGACGGAGGTGTAGGTAGGATCGGCCGAAATTACACATCCAAGTGTAACAGACTCTCCAAAGTTAGCCGAAAATGAGGTTTGAGAAAGTGTTACAATGGGTGGACCTGTAATAAACGTACATTTTATGTAAAAAATCCACATGGAATGACATAATTTCTAATCTTTCTATACATTTGAAATTTAGGAAATAAATACATTTTTGTAATTAAGTAATATTCAATGAAAATAATGTATCCAGCTAAAGTAAACAAAGTATTTTTTGGCAAATCAAGGAGCAAAACACCAAAAGGAAAAAGTCCAAGATAGAAGCTGGTCTTCCTGTTATGTTCCCTGACCTTGTGTATAAATTTGAAATGATTTGCCTAATAGGAACCTAAGTTAATGAGCGGAAACCAAATGCGAAATAATAGCTTACTTCCTGCTACGGCAACGACAACCTGGGTACTCTGTCCAGTTCCCACGCTATTGGTGGCATAACATACATATGTTCCCTGGTCTGAAAATGCGGCATTGTTGATAGTGAGGGATGGATCGCTAACAGTTGCACCACTATATTTGCCACCACTGTTGGTTACTGGGATGTTTGAGGCAGTGCCACCAATGATTTTCTTCCACGTCACTGATGTATGCAAGGGATCTGCCGATACACTACACTTGAGAGTTACAGATGATCCAACGTTGACAGAGTAGGCCAAGGGTGCAGCTGTAACAACTGGGATGTCTGAAATGAAGCAAATAATAATAAAAATGTGGATGAATTTTATATATCCATGTATATCCACGAAAAAAAAGGGTGACGTGTTGTCAGTTTACAAGGTGTGATTGATTACAAGGCACAATTGTTGACAAGGCACAATTGTTTTACAAGCCATGATTGTTTACAAGGCATTATTGTTAACTAGCACATAAATACTATACAAAATGGGTGTCAACATAAAATATGTACTTGTCTTGTGAAATTATATTTCTTCTACATAATTTTTAATCCTTTGAAAAAAATTGTTATAGACCACTCAATAATAAATTTATGAAGCTGCCTAAAATATTTAAGGAAAAATAACGATTTTTTTTTATCTCACTTTTTTGCTGTTATTGCAAAAAAAAACAACCACCCAAATTACATTTTTCTTTGAAATTCCTTTCTTTCTGTTATATCAAAATTATTAAACTGCCTAAAATGTTGAGGGAAAAAAAATATTTTTTGCCATTTTGTACCGATACTTACTTCCTACAACATCAAGGGTTGTGGCAGAACTGATTCCTGTACCGATGCTGTTTGTTACTTTACAAAGATAGCTTCCTTCATCTGATTCATTGGCATTGTTGATGATCAGCGATGGTGACTGAGTGTTGGAGCCACCATATTTGTTATTATTGGAAAGGACGATATCAGTAGCTTGGCCATTGACAATTCTCTCCCATGTGACAGATGTGGCTTCTGGATTGGCTGTGTATGAACACTCGAGAGTAATGGAAGCTCCACGGTTAACAGTATAATTTGGAACTGGTACTGTCACTTGTGGTACACCTTAAATAAAAATGTGTTGATTTCTCAAATGGTTTCAACAAAAGTAATATTATCTTTATCTTGAGATTGACAAAAGAGAAGAAAAGGCCATTTTTAAGTAGATTTATAAAAATACTGTATAGAATGAAAACTGAGCAGTAAAGAATCAGTTATATTTTCAATTATTTGACAGAATTATTTTTGAGTAAAAAAATAGAAAAATGTGTTCATAGGACATAGATGACCCTGATTCCAGTCAAATTGAACAGGGGCATTTCTCCAGAACAAAAAAAGTCAGAAATCAATCTTGGCCTTCCATTTATGGTCCCTGACCTTCTGTATAAATTTCACATGATTAGAAAACTCAGACATGCGTTAAACTTAATTCCCTTGACTAGCAGTGGTGACACACTAACAAATTACAAATTTAATTTTCTTCTATACATACTTCCAACAACATCCAAGAAAGTCTGTTGGCTCTGTCCTGTTCCGACACTGTTACTTGCCATACAGATATAGAATCCTTCGTCAGTACCAGCGACGTTACTGATGACCAATGACGGAGATTGAATGGTACTACCAGAGTAACGAGGATTAGTCATATCTACATTTACAGCATTGTTGTTGACGATTCTCTGCCACATCACTGTGGTGGCAGATGGGTTTGCCGTCACGGTACATTGTAATGTCACAGAGTTGGCAATGTTGACGGAGTAACTGGTCGATAAAACAGTCACAACAGGAATATCTTAAAATATAAGTATGGTTCATTATAATACCGATATACAATAAATATTACAACATACAGTACATGTAATACAAATATGATATAGAACACATCATAATTTTACAATATACCCGCATTATAGTTTCCAAAAAATAAAAGTAGAGCTGCATCTGCCAAAATTTTGTCTAGACAACATGAGATGAGCTTGTAAAATACATTTTTGCATTAAAAATATATTTTACAAGCCGAAAAGTGGTCCCTTACAAACCCACAAAAAACTCCAAAACTGCTAGTCTAAAAACAATATATATTGTGTTAATGTGAGAATTGCTGTGTTTCCAAAAATATGATGATAAAACTTAATCCAGGTTAATTTCCAAGGTATTTATTATTCTTGTTCACAAATTGTGATCAACATAAAGACAAAAACTTTCAAATATATGTCTGTAATAGATAATGCAGTGAACTTCAAGGGAACTTGACGTAGGGAAAAGTGGTTCAAAAACTCAAAATAGTATTCTTTCACAAAATACAATATTAAAACAGCATTTCATTATTCAAAATAACATATTTGTTTCTTTCTTTTATTTACAACTGAAATATAGCAATAAAGTTCATGCCATGAGGTTTCTGTTCATCTTTCACTATTGCTGTATTGTTCAGGGACGGTCTAACTCAAAAGTGGGTTTATATACCACATTTGTTGTATGTGGATTAAATAAATTTTCATCCAAAAAAAAAAAAGGGCTCAGGGGTTGATACAAACGATGGGGCTTGCAGAAAATTATTATTAAAACTTACTGCCAACCACATTTAAGTATGTTTGTGCACTTTGACCTTGTCCGACACCATTTGAAGCATAACAGACGTAATATCCTTTATCAGTACTTTCTGCATTAGTGATTGTAAGAGCTGGTGTAGCAACGGTGGCGCCACTGTATCTGCTTCCCAGGGAGACATCTTGAGGTTGGCCATTTACAATCTTTTTCCATTGTACTGAGGTATGGGCAGGATTAGCGGTAATGGAACACTCCATTGTGATGGAGTTGCCGATGGTAACACTGTACTGAGGCTGAGGAATGGTCACAATGGGGATACCTAAAATAAATCATTAATTGTCATTTAAAACAAATATTATGCGAGCGTTAGCGAGCTCTTTATGGTATAAAATGTGTACTTAGAATGTGTTTGACAAACATGGCCTCACATACTGACGTATAAAAAAAAATTCTGCGCATTTGTAAACACGTTCACTGTAACACACCAACATACTCAACTAATGAAGATCTTCGTAACATAAAGTGCAAAGGTGATCCTAAGTCTCGTACCCTCTCTCGTACGTCCGATATCACTGAAACCCGGAACCCATGTGTAATAAAATTTAGTTTGGTAGCTTGTTTTACTTATATTGATATTTTTTAATTGATTAAATCTCTTCTGACATACCGACAAGAATTTTTGTTTCTACGCGGAAGTTAACTTTTGAGATTTCGTTAGGAATGACAACTCTATTGAATGAGACTAAAAAAAGTCGTCCCGGCCCCGAAATATCTCGCCCCAAAAAATCTCGACACTTTTTGATGGACTGGATGAGTGTGAAATTGCCAGATAATTTTCAGATTCGCGAGCATTAAGCAGTGCCTGTTTCATATTATATTACGGTGGTACCATACACTTCAGGTAAAATTTGATCTGCTCGTTTAATTTTCTTATTTTTTTGGCAGTGTGTTTGATTATATCCACTGTAATAAATATCAAAATTTTAACATATTCCAACTAACAGACTCAGAGTTATAAATTCACTAGTCACATAGCAGCTTTTCTCTCTGTGGTTTTGATCACTGAGATGCTTGAAATTTGCATACAAACATCATATGATCAAAACGTTCAACTGATTTTAAAGAGTTATCTACCTGTAGTGTTAGGTACCACCTTAAGTTTCATATTAAGATTTAAGACTAATACTATTCAACACTATTATATTACAGATAAAGATAGTTTTAAGAAAAAAGAGTGATGAAAAAAATTATATAATACTAAAACATATATTTTTAAAAGCAAATAGAATATGAAAATATCAACTTTTAACTCTTAATCATTAGCTAAAAGAGAATTTAAAATTTCTTGATGTTTCATAATCAGTTTTTTTACTTAGTTTTTTAGTAACTTAATTAAGAAATTAATATAAACCACAAGATTACTGGAATAAATGGATGATAATAATAAAATTATATCTGAAGTATCCACTTACTTCCAAGGACATCCAAGTATGTTTGTGTACTGGTTCCTGTTCCAGCAGCATTGGTAGCCTGGCATGTGTAGTAGGTCTCGTCATCATCTTCGGCATTTAAGATCGTCAAAGATGGCGTGTTGACAGTTCCGCCGGAGTATTTGGATGATTGGGAAGCAACGTTGATCTTGTAAGCAACACCATTTTGATCAAATTTATTCCACTCAACAACAGTGGCTGATGGGGTGGCGAAAACGGTACACTTCAATGTAATTGAATTTCCAAGATTGACAGAGTATCCTTGGCCAACTGTGACAGATGGTACACCTAAAAAAAATTATTAGCCGAGTATAATATTTCTTATTTGGTGGAAGGTGGGCAATCAATTGAGGCAGACATTACAATCCAGAATTTAAAATAAAATGTGGGAGTGCTAAATCTGAGCATAATTGAGAATTTTGAAGGAAAACAAATTTCATACCCAATATTAATTCTGCTTAGATATTCTGACACCATTTTTGAACAAACAAGTTTCATGAACATTTTTCTCTTTTCAAGAGAGAAATTAAACGATCAAATTGCTCCTTAAAAATTAATAAAGAAAAAAAAATTCAATCAAATGTTGTATTTTAAAACCTTTTCTTAATCCAAAAAGTACTTACTTCCTATAATCTGTAGCTGTGTCTGCTGACTCTGTCCTTTACCAATAGCATTCTCAGCAAAACACGTGTAAACTGCTTGGTCATCAGCCTTGGCATTGAGAACGGTCAAGGACGGTGTATTTACGGTGGATCCAGTATATTTATTTGTGTTTGTGTTGGAGTTAATTGTCGTGGTGATTCCATTTCTGACTTTTTCCCAGTAAACTGACGTGGCTGCAGGATTACCCGATACAGTACATACCAACTGGACGTTTTGTCCATAGTTTACACTGTAAGATGGCTGAGGAATTGTTACAGACAGGATACCTGAAAATGGAAAATACGTTAACTGATAACATATATCATACTAATAATAAGTACCGTAATTTATCTAATTTTTTGTCTACCTAATTTTCGACTATGTTGTTTTTGGAGAATTCTAATCTTTTTGAATAATTAAATTTTCGACTAGCGGCATTGTCCATTTTGGGCAGTTGAGGGAAATTATTTATCTATTGGCGAAAATTGTGAGAAAATCAATACGAGTCGTTTTTTTGTAAAGGTAAGTATCACATAAATAATAGTAATCAGACGCTTTATAGAAAAGCAAAATATGAATGAAAGAATAGTACATACCATATTTTTCAATAATTAGTTCATGTATATCCATTTCAAATATTAATTTCAAAATAAGAAATTTACAAATAAGCCCAACAATTTCCAAATTTACAAACGCAAGAACTGGTACCAAGTAGGTTCGGGTTAAGACAGGTTGCACTGTATACCAGTTTATGTCAATCTTTCTAAGGAGTAAAATCTTTTGTGTAAATTTTTTTTTAGAAGGAACACTCATTAAAATACAGCCTTTTTGGTTAAATTTTAACTTACTTCCAGTAACATCAACATAGGACTGTGAACTTGAGCCTGTACCAACAGCATTAGTGGCAGTACATATGTAGTAACCCTCGTCACTATCGGTAGTCGCTTGGATTGTCAATGATGGTGTATTTACAGTTGCGCCAATGTATTTGTTGCCATTGGAGACATCAAGGTCAGAGGTGACACCATTGATGACTCTCTTCCATTGGACCGAAGTGTGTGCAGGATTTGCCTGTACTTGACATTCGACAGTTACGGTTTTTCCGATCTCCACATCATAGTAGTTAGACAGAATCTGTACAATTGGGAATTCTACAAAGAATTATTTTTTAGAATATTTGAAATTGCACAAAAATATTTTGAGAATATTTGGAAATTCTTTTTAAAAAACAATCATAATCCTACCAAATACAACATACTCCATAAGACAGCCTTACTCCAAACTTCACAAGGAGATAGAAATGTCCTAGTGTGAAACAGATATACCAATATGAATCATGGCAAACATTATGAATTTTAAATAAATAACAAACAAAAAAAACCAAGCAAATGAAGCCAAAATAAAATTGTCAAGTCACTTTAACATCAGCAATTAAAAATTTGAAGTCAGTTACAAAAACAATAGGATAAATCTTACCTCCTACAACATCTAAATAAGTCTGTGAACTTTGACCTGTACCAACACTATTTGTAGCAGAGCATACATAGAAAGCTTCATCAGAATTTCCAGCATTGTTAATGGTGAGTGACGGTTGGTTCACAGAACTACCAGAGTATTTCCCAGTGTTAGAAAGAATGATATTTGATGAGACTCCATTTTGTATTTTTGTCCAGGACACTGTTGTGTGGACTGGGTTGGCAGTAACTGTACACACCAATGTTATGGAATTGCCATAGTTGACTGAGTATGAAGTGGATCCAATGTTGACAATTGGTCGACCTGAAAAATAATAATTGGTTCCACATTGAAAAATCCACCATTGTTAGCTAGCTTTTGAATATCAAAATTAATGGTAATGCAAATTTTTAATTTACAGCTGGAGTCATTTTAAAAAAAAACTAACATGATGTAAATAAACTGAACACATATGGTAGTTAAATTTTTAAAAATGACGGC
>MJUT01043286.1:214957-245146 GCA_002080005.1 Gigantidas platifrons
GATCAGCCATATGTTTGTATGATCTAGTCTATATTGAGTCAATTTTACACCAAAATAGCTTTTTTTAAATTATTTTAACTTGATTGCGAGAACAAATATCAAGAATTTAATAAATAACAGACTATTTTCACACACATGTATATTTTTCAATGTTTTCATAAAAATTCTTTGAGATAATATTGAAACTATAAAATTATATATTCAGTCAAACCTGTATTAAGAGGTCACATTTGGGACAAAGAGACAGTGGTCTTATAATACAGGTGACCTCTTAAAAGGAGTTCAATTCATATGAAATTTTCTATGAAAAGACAAGAAAAAGGTGACCTTTTAGTACAGGCGACTGCTTATTTAGTTGACCCCATGGGCAGGCTTGACTGAAATGGGAGCAGAGGTTAAGCTTGGAGTGAATTGGAAGGCAACATGTGACTGTGTAAATGCACCTTTTAAGCAACATATTTCTTTTTTTTAATAGAAATGGACTCCACAATCAGAACATTTGACATCTATCTCATTAATCATCAGACATGAGAGGTGTAGATAATCTGTCATCATTTGTGTTGTCCAAATATATATGGAATAATGGTCGCTATGAAGGTCGAGACAAACATAATCATCTAGTATCAAAGTAAGTCCAATGTCAAGACCTTCAGAACTGATGTCATTGTTTTTATCAGCAATGTCTTAATGTGTTTTACGACACGCTGACTGATATTTTTCAGTATCAGATAAGTCCATTGATAATGAAATTATCCCTCAGTATCAAAGGTTTGGTTGGTTTGTTTTATGATGTTTAATGCCTAACTTTCAACAATATTTCAGCTATATCGTGGATGTCAGTTTTATTGGAGGAGGAAATCGAAGGTCCCGGAGAAAACCATGAAAAATGTATAAATTACTGATAAACTGTTATATAGTTCAAATATTGTGCGGTTCTAAATAATTAAAAAGTATGAAATTAAAAAAAAATCAATTGGTTTACCTCCAGTAACATCTAAATATGTTTGTGTACTTTGGCCTTGTCCAATAACGTTTTCAGCATAGCAGATGTAGTTTCCTTCATCAGCCAAAGATGGATTGAAAATGATCAAAGATGGGTTTGACACAGATGATCCTCCATATTTCTGATTGTTCATGTCGACAATTGTATTTTGACCATTGCTGTTGACCCTTGTCCACCAAACTCGGCTGGCAGCAGGGGAGGCAACTACTGTACATCCTAGAGTGACGGTGGTACCTTCCTTGGTAGCATAATTAGGTAGGGAAACAGTGACAGTAGGAGGATCTGAAAAAAAAATTATCACAAATAATTATTTCTTCACACCTCAGACAATATTTGTGGAACTGAAAAACCATTTTTTTTTTTTTGGAGACTTACCTCCCTTAGGTAGTTCAAATATATGGTAGATTTTAACATGGACAAATTTATGGGGTAGCTTTTATACAATGCATATTCATAGTAGTTTGTAGACAGGGTTGCATTCATACAAAGCCAGAGATTAAGGAGTATTTTTTTTTATACAAAGCCAGATTGTTCGGGGTGATTTGATACAAAACAATTGTATATTTATACAAAAAACAAGGATATTGGCAGTAAATTTATACAAAAAAACAGGAATTTTGGCAGTATATTTATACAAACAACATGGATTTTCGAGTAGCATTTATACAAACCATTCATGTTTATTTATATTTTCCTATGTATAGAGTGCTTTAAAATTATATGACGAGAAGGACAATAAAATAGACAATACAATTACACATAAGGTTAACAGACAGCTCATTCAGAAGCATAGTACTTTCATAAAAATTAGTTTTGAAATGTTTGTTTAAATAAGAAAATTAGTTTTCAAACGTTTGTTTAAATAATTTAACACAAGTTATTGATATTATATAGGAAGGAATTATATGCAATTTCTCATTCATTTCTTGCCTTAAAATGTAAATATGGATTTGTTAAAAGTCTAAAACTATAGGATTAGCTAAAAATCTATCTACATATAGGTATAATATATACAGTAATAATTACACAATTTAATACGAAAAATAATAAGGCAAGAATATTGTTCAAAAATGTTTTTATTTTTTTTTTTAAATACAGAAAAAGAGAATAAAAGCATGAATGAAAACATACTTCCAGTAACATCGAGGAAGGTCTGGGAAGATGATGCCGTGGCAACAATATTGGTGGCTGAACAGACATAGTAGCCTTCATCACTGCTCTGGGCAGTAGAAATAACTAAGTTTGGATTGTTGACTGTTGGGGTATTGTATTTTCCTGGTGAAGATGTAATAGCTTGCTGTTGGCCGTTAACCACTTTGTACCATTGTACCGATGTAGCTGCAGGATTGGCTGTAATAACACATTCCAATGTTGCTGTTTGTCCGGTCAATACGCTGTAGCTGTTGGCCAAGACACGAACAGAAGGTGCAGCTGAAATCAATAGAAAATTGTTTAATTCGTTGTTTTTTTTTATTTTTTTATTTCATTTACAGCATTAGTGTTTGAATATTACAACACTGAATTATTTTCATCTAATCATTTTTAAACCATGAATATAAGGCTTTTCATACTCATTGCTACGAATTTTTACCTCATTTAAAACAAAGTTCAAGGGTCAATGGTGTTTATCATTACCATCAACAATTTTTTAGCTATGTAATAACTACCACATTGTAAACTTTGATTTCTCAACCGGGACATGTGAACAGTCAAATACATGTATGAGGACATAATTCTAAGAATATCCTGTCGACTATCAGAAATTTAATTTTAACACATGTAGTAATTTCTGTTCTTCTATATCTTCAAATGCCCAAAATTTTCAAAACTAAAATTGGTCTAGTATTAACTGCAAAAGTGTGTGCAAAAATTAGGGATGCATGATGAATTTCAAATAAAAAGGGGGCATTTCTCATATATCACAAGGTTTTTCCCTCTACAAGATATAAATATTTCAAATAAAAAGGGAGCATTTCTCATACATCACAAGGCTTTTCTCTCTACAAGATATAAATATTTCAAATAAAAAGGGGGCATTTCTCATACATCACAAGGTTTTTCCCTCTAAAAGATATAAATATTTCAAATAAAAAGGGGCATTTCTCATACATCACAAGGTTTTTCCCTCTACAAGATATAAATATTTCAAATAAAAAGGGGGCATTTCTCATACATCACAAGGTTTTTCCTTCTACAAGATATAAATATTTCAAATAAAAAGGGAGCATTTCTCATACATCACAAGGCTTTTCCCTCTACAAGATATAAATATTTCAAATAAAAAGGGGGCATTTCTCATACATCACAAGGTTTTTCCCTCTACAAGATATAAATATCAAAATTCTAATCGATTACACTACGATTTAATAATAAATTTCTGCTTATTCGCCCATTCAAAAATACATTTTTCTGTTGGTGTGCTGGTTTATGGCGTTTAATGCCACTTTCAACAATATTTCAGTTATATCGTTGCAGACATTTTTTCTAAAAATAAATTCCACTCACTTCCTAATACATCTAAATAAGTCTGTGAACTTTGACCTGTGCCTATAACATTGGAAGCATAACAAATATAGAATGTTTCATCGTTATTGTCGGTGTTGGAGATGGTGAGAGATGGTGTATTGACGGTTGATCCACTGTATTTTGATGAGGTCATGTCTACATTGACCTGTTGACCTCCTTGTACTTTTCTCCAATAAACACTTGTGTGTAAAGGTGTTGAGGTCACAGTACAGGTCAAGGTAACTGTGTTTCCATAATTAACAGAGTAAGACGATCGTTCAATGGTGACAATTGGTGGATCTGAAAAAGGAGAATACAAAAATAAAAAAAGTTACAATATTACTTGGACATATGTTATTATATATTTGGTTAAATTTAGGTTTCTATTAGACAAAACATTTTGAATTAGCTCAAGTCTTTCAACACTGACCATGAAACTTAATATAAACCAAATTTCAACAAGTCTAAAATTGGAGTAATCTCCCCTTATGTACCAATCAACCAAATTATGACAGTTTTAAAATTAGAGTAATCTCCCCTTATGTCATTCTAATTTAAGAAATTTTTCTTTTAAAAAGATCAAACTTAGAACAGAAGGATACTTCTATTTATAAGTAATTATCCCTGACCTTGACCTCTTAATAATGAGATCTAATGATGAATAACATTTACTGAACTTCATATTCACAATCAGATGATTGCCAAACCACCATTAACTTACTTCCAACCACAGTGAGGGTGGTAGTATTACTCTGTCCAATTCCTACACTATTTTCAGCATGACATCTGTATAAAGCTATGTCGTTAAGATCTGTGTTGAAGATAACTAATGATGGTGATGAAACAGTTGAACCAGAATATTTGCCACTGTTTGTTGTTGAAATGACTTCTTCTTGTTGATTATTGATGGCACGTGTCCAGTAAACGTTGAATTCTGGAGGCGTGGCAGAAACGGTACAGAACAAGGTAATGGAGTTACCAATGTTGACACTATAAGAACTCTGGGCAATACTGACCACAGGAGGACCTGAAATTGAGAAACGAATCTCACTGAGTAATGCTATCAGATCAAAAGCATAGTTTATCAACTGATATTCCTGAAAGAGTTGACAATTGTTGGCAATATTTGTGTTTTTGAAATGTATGATCAGAAACAAAAACAATATCATTTTGTGCATAATTATGGAACATAACTATGAAACAACATATGTATGACATCTCAAATTAGACCTTAACAACCTGTCTTTTACTTGTGTAAAGCTAGTTTTAAAATTTCATGTCAGCTTGAGCGAGTGATTGTTGTTTTAAACGCCAAGTGAGAAATTGTTCAGCTATATCATGGCAAGAATATGTTACATTCCACGAGATAATGATGATGTTGATTTTATACAAGTTTTATAGTGTTAGCTCATTGAAACTACAGTGAACAAGTAGACATGTCAGTCTTCTGATTCAGAGCAACCCAGTCTTTGCCCTTACTCCTTAATGCTGTGTGACTTGGAGGAAAACAGCAAATACCAATTTTTATATAATATTTGGGTTGACCCAACAGGGTGCTCGTGTAACAGTGTGTTCTTTCCACCAGTGTATTCTTTCCAGAGGACAAGTTACACTAGTGTATAATTTCCTAAGGAATTATTGCACTAGGTTATTTTTTCCATGCTAACCCTAACCCTAACCGGAAATTCTACACACCGGAATAAAATAACGCTTACGCTCATCATTTATTGCGGTTGTCAATTGGATAACTTGAAATAATGTCAGAAAAGCAAAAGATGACATTCATAGATGAGTTCGGCCTAACTGCAACTCAGCAAAAAATTGTACATGCAATATATTGAACTTCTAAAACATAAAAATCACAAAGTTTTATATAACTTTCTCTTCCTATAACTAAGCAACATTTTTTTTTCATGAGAAATGGACTTCACATCAGAACATTTTGACATCTATCTCATTAATCATCAGACTGAGAGGTGTAGATAAACTGTCATCATTTGTGTTGTCCAAATATCTAACCTTACGCTCATAAAACTTTTTTTGAGTAAGATTTTCATAAATTTCCAATCAAAACAAAGTAAATATTCCATACAGTGTTCTGATTGCTTGTTTTTTTTTTCCAAACTCATGCTCCAAATCAACACTTTACTGCCTACATGACGGTAAAGTGACAATTATTACTAATAAAATTATAATTTACAACTCACTTCCTACAACATCAAGGAAGGTTTGACTACTAGAACCAGTTCCAGCTAAATTTGTAGCATAACAGACGTAATTTCCCTCGTCAGAGTTCTGAGCGTTTGTGATCGTCAGTGAAGGAGTACTAACAGTAGAACCACTGTATTTGTTATTGTTGTTTGTGCCAAGATCGATGTTGGTTAATTGTCCATTAATTACTCTTCGCCAGAAGACTACAGTTTCTTTGGGTGTAGCATCAACTTGACAACCAAGAGTAATGGTATTGCCGAGGATCACGTTGTAAGAATTGGACAAGACCTTTACTGTAGGAATATCTGAAATGGTTAAAAATACGGAATACATTTAAAATATCTGAAATGGCTAAAAATAGAATTCATATAAAATATCCGCAATGGGTAAAAATATGAATTCATTTAAAATATCTGAAATGGTTAAAAATAGAATTCATTTAAAATATCCGAAATGGTTAAAAATAGAATTCATTTAAAATGTTACCAAATGTCTCGTCATTCGATTCAAATCTTTAACTACTAAGGGGAAATAACCCATTTCAGATTGGTGAACTAATCTCGATTCTTAATTTTTTTATTATAAAATAAAAATCCACATAAAATCTGGATAAAGACAAAGAAGCATAAAGGACCTCACAATCAGAACTATTATTAGAATCAACAAATGAACATTGATGCTGTGGTTTATATGAAGAAGCATATGTCGAAAAACTGACTAGCCTAATATTGTTCACGGTTTTCGGTTATAATCCCAATATAATTTAGAATTTTGGAACATATATATCTGGCTATAATATTCCTGAAGTGCACTGAAAAAAGATATGCATATCTACTTATTATTGCAACCATGTAAAGTTTCATTCCAATCCAAAGTCAATTATAGAACCACCTACAAACCATATACATGTATAGTAAATATCCGTTTTATCTTATAAAGGGACATAACTCTAACATTATTTTCAAATCTTTTATGGAATATTGAAATGCACATCTACATATAAGCAACCATGTAAAGTTTCATTCTATGATTTTGATTGATTTTTGGTGTTTAATGCCACTTTCAACAATATTTCAGCTATATCATGGCGATCAGTTTTAGTGGTGGAGGAAGCCGAAGTACCTGGAGAGAACCACCAACCATGGGCAAGCAACTGGTAAACTTTATCACATGCGGTTGCGAGTCGAGTGCACACTTTTTTGTAATTCACAAAGCCGGGCGCCAACCCACGCCGTATTGGTGATAGGCGTGTATGGGTTGTTAGGCTTGTATGGGTTGTTAGATCGAACGACCTAACTCATTGAGCAACCCAGGCCAGTTTCATTCTAGTCCAAACAAACTAGAGAACTAATGCTCATAAAAAATTGTGGACAGACAGACCGAATGAAAGCAATAGGCTTTCCGAATCTTTGATTCCAGGCCCCAATCACATTTTCTATTATTAGTATTATATACTATTAGACTTCAAATACCAATAGAATCAGGAACCAATTAATACAAATTAGAAATATATTATGTCATTTATATATTTGTTATCGCAGAGGAACTCAGAATTTGAACATACAGACAGACAAGTGTAAAAATAATTAGATGCAAACTTACTTCCAAGGACATCTAAGAAGGTTTGCTGACTTGATCCTACTCCAACACTGTTCTCGGCAAAACATTGGTAAAATCCTTCATCACTGAGATCCAAGCCAGAGACTGTTAGAGATGGTGTACCCACTGTTGATCCAGAGTATTTGATATTATTCAAGGTCAAATCGGTCATCTGGCCATTCTGTAACCTCCTCCAGTAAACTGTTGAGGCAGGTGGGTTGGCCGTCACAGTACATACCAATGTAATGGACTGTCCGTAACTTCCTTGGTACTGAGATTGACTGACTGTCGCAATGGGAGGAGCTGGAAAAAATAATGTACTTATGTTAGTGTTTTGTAAATTATAAAATGATATAAAAATGAAAATAAAAAGTATATACAATGCCATACCACTCATTTTTTTCTGTTTTTTTTCTCGTTTTTTGCCTGACTGTTGCAACAGGAGGAGCTGCAAAATTATTGTATTTATGATAGTTTTTTGTAAATTATTTAAGGATTGATCGCAATTTTTGTTCGGTTCATGAAGAAATAACCTCAATCAGGTTGTACACACCGTGTAACCCACGTAGCGGATTACGCAAGGGTGTGTACAACCTGATTGAGGTTATTTCGAATGAACCGAACAAATAATTTCGATCAATCCTTATAAATTAATTCAAACTTTTTTTGCTATGATATTGAAAAATATATTTATTTTTTCAAAATAAGGCAAATAATTGGAAATAAATTTAAATATCCCCAAAGGTGCCTCATTTAAAGAAAATCACCCGATGACAATGGCACGCGACGCCTTGAGAACGACGTCCAATTACAGATTCCTTGCATATGAAAATAACCTTAACTTTTTAAACCAATCAAAACACATATAAAATGACATGTGGCTAACATTAATTTATAACATGATACGAAAACAAAAGTTGAAAATATATCCAATGACACGCCAATAATTAATGTACAAAACTCTTTTTTTTAAATCAGTAGATATTCATGCCGTTGTTACTGCAACTCTTTTCCGTCCACTCAATTTCATGAAATCATAATGCGTTTTCTATATCTTAGACAATTTTTTTTTACACAATGTGTTAAACTTACTATACATTCAATATTAATCTTGCCGATCTAAGATAAAGAAAACTTGGTGGGCGAGTGGATAAGTTTGTTGACTTCTGACCATAGTCCAAACATCACTGACATGGGTTCCGAAATACCCACCTCAAAACTGATAAGATCATTATGATAATCCAGAATTTCCTTCCGCTCTAGTGGTGACATTAAAACTAGACAATTGCTAGCTTAGAGATGCTAAACTGTTAAATTTTAAAGGTTGTTTTTTAATTAAAAACATGACCTCTTTTTCATCTATACAGAAGATATTGTAGGAAATTTTTGAAGATACCAAAGGGGCAATCAGAATCTGTAAATTGAAAAATGACAGACAACACAATGGCCAAAAGAAAAAGAACAAAAGAAAAAACAAAGATCTACAAAACACTACATAGAAAACTAAAGATCTAGTAACATTGACCTCACTAAAAAAGAGTAAAAGTAAAGACTAATGATTCGTTCAAATATAGTACAAAAATAAAAACAGATATCAAATTCAGTGCACACAACATGTTTCTGGAATAAATTTGATCAGGTATGCTGAAAACTGCAAAATTAGAATGCCAAATAATTTACAACAAAATTCTACAATGATATATGCATCTTGGCAATATGCATCCAGTTTAACCTGATAAAATCTAAAAAGTTGGACAATTTTTGGGACAGAAGGCCAATGACAGACAAAGAAAAACACATCTTTCCTGAAGTGATGAGCAAAATAAATGGAGATTGTGTCCCTTTATACATACTTCCTGTAACATCTAAGAATGTCTGCTGACTGGTTCCTGTTCCAACAGGGTTGGTAGCAGTACAAATGTAATTTCCTTCATCAGCAAATTGGGATTGAGATATGGTCAAGGATGGTGAATTCACTGTAGATCCACTTAATCTGTTGTTGTTTCCTAAGTTTATATTGGTTATCTGACCGTTTACGATTTTCTGCCACTGGACAACAGTATGGATTGGGTTGGCATTAACTACACATTGCAGAGTAACAGTACCGCTGACAACTACACTGTAGCTATTGGACAATATCGCCACGGAAGGAATTCCTGCAAAAAAAGTAAGAGAATAAATGTACTGATTGCATAGCAATGTAATATTCGTTGTAGAACAGAGCCAAAAGTTAGCTTGCTATATTCCCTGGTAATGCACACATAATCAGGACAATATAGTGAAGTAAATATTATGTTCTGGTCATATTGACAAATTTGCCAAATAAAGGGTTGTTTATTATGGTGAGGGTTCTCAATAGATTACATCCAATTTGAATCATTAAACAAATTTCGCTTTCAGTAATTTTTTTTGTATTCTATAAATAGCTACTCTGGTTTACCATAAAATAATCTTGATATACACTGAATAGGTAAAAACAGATCATTTGCTATCCAATGTACATGTAGATGTTTTTGCTGAAAAATTGTTTTCTGTCACCATAAAAAAATATACCCCTAAATATTAAATGGTATCTCCCTTACCTCCATTGATGTCTACAAAAGTCTGAGAACTCTGACCGGTTCCAACACCATTTGTAGCAAAACATATATAAGAGGCTTCATCATCTAGGACGACATTGTTGATAGTCAAGGATGGAGTTCCGACAGACGATCCACTATACTTGTTGTTACTGTTAACAACATTCACTGTATTGGCGACACCATTTTTAACTTTCTGCCAGTAGACTACCGTGTGTATAGGATTAGCTGTTACAGTACACGTTAGTGTTACACTAGTACCGTAATCTACATTATACTGTGGTTGTGGTACAACGACTTTGGGAATTTCTGTAAAAGACGAGAAAAAAATATACATACATGTACTGTTTAATATACAGTGAAACCTGTCTAAACCAAACCTTAAAAAAGATGAACTGTGAGCTAATCCTCACTTATGATACTCCCGCATATATCTTCAATATGCATAAAAACAAACCAAGTCGGCAAACAGGAAGTAGGAATGTGACAGGTCCAAAAATGCTTCCAACAATATGGGGTACCTATATGAAGCTAGTGACCAAATGTCAGATTTCTGCCATCAATAGTTGCCGAGAAAAATGCAACGAAAAATATCTCGAGACGGATGGAAAGACAGACGGAGGTAAAACAGTATACACCACCTGCGGTGGAGCGGGGGTATAATAAAGCAGAATCCTGTATAAACCGAACTTTAAAGTACCAATGTTAATTTAACCTGTATAAACCGAACACCTGTCTATTCTGAACATAAAAGCTGGCTTCCCAGGAGGTTTGTTATAGACAGGTTTCACTGTACCTATTTTCTATAATAAACCCTATTAGACATCTAGCAGATACTATATGATACTACAAATTGTACATTAATAATTCAAAAATTCAAAAATAAAGTACCAGTCATCTTATTCCAAATCATAAAATGGTAATCAAAATTATATAAAAATTATGAAGATATAATTTCAGCAGAAAAAACATGACAAATGTATAATTCCTAGGCATATTAATATTTCTATCAATATAAATTTGAATTTCAATGACAGACACAATTTATTAAGATTGCTTTTCAGTGCTAACAATGGAGTTATCTCCCCCTTTTCACACATTTATTTTTTATTTTTGAAGTATTTAAGTAGCATTTAAATAAAGAGAATTATTCATTAATAATAAATTATTCTAATTCATTGATTTTTCATATTTGGCTTTACCCATCCCTCATATCATAAAGTAATGTAATATTTGTCTAAAAATTGACAAGTTATAATAATGTAGTAAAACTTCAGAAAGTGTAGATATACACACACAAAGATTATCTTTTACATTTCATAAATTACACATTAATTTGTATATAAATCTCTGGTGTTTATTTATATCGATATCCTTTCTTACCAACAAGAAAACTGTAATTGTCATCTAAAACACACGGTTTTAGTAAATCCATTAAACAATCAAAATCATTACCTCCAAGAACATTGAGAACAGTTGAGGTACTCTGTCCTACACCAATACTGTTCTCTGCATAACAAACGTAGGAAGCTCTATCATCAAGATTGGCATTGTTCACAACCAGGGATGGTGAAGATACTGTGGATCCAGAGTATTTTCCTCCACTAGATCCAACATCGATATTTGTGGAGACACCGTTCACTATTTTCCTCCAGTAGACAATGGTATGTACTGGATTAGCTGTTACTGTACAACCGAGGGTCACTGAATTACCAAAATCTGTCTGGTAGTTTGGTAAGGTAACAACAACAGTTGGTGGCTCTGGAAAAAAAACCGATATAAAAACCAATAAACAAAAGAAGTTCATTGCAAAATAATATTTGTTTACCATGAAAATATCTGCAATCGTGAGTTCATAATGTTGTTCATGCTATTATCCTATTTGAATGTGTCAGAGGATCATATTTTCATGTAAGTCACAATATTTAAACTGAGGATTCCCAAATATCTGTCTTTAGCATAAGGCTGCACATTAAAACCAAGAACTTGTTGAGAAAAAAAAAATCATGAATAAAAATGTTTACATCTATTTCATTAATTTATATCTCAAATCCAGTTTATGTTCTCACTTATGATTTGTTCACAGTAAAAGAATTAGATGATATGAATTTTCAAATGCAAATGGCCTAAATCTTTAGAAAAACTGGAATTCATAAAATTGAAGGTCTTTTCTTTTTGGGGAGGGAATGCTTTAAACTCACGTCCAGAAACATCTAAGAATCCTTGGTTGCTGCTTCCAGTGCCAACAATATTAGTAGCATAACATCTGTAGTTTCCTTCATCGCTGAAGTCTACATTGTTGATGGTCAGGGAAGGATTGACTGTCGTTGATCCACCATATTTACTGGGGTTCGTGGAAGGACCAATAGTTGTTATGACGCCATTAATATCACGCTCCCAGTACACATTCTGAACAACTGGATTAGCAGTAACGGTACAGCCGATGGTAATTGTGTTACCGACTAAAGCTTGGTAATTGGATGATCCAATAATAGCAGTTGGTGGATCTGAAATAAATAAAAATTAAGAGTTCAAAAACAAGGACACATTTTCATGCCGTTACATTACAGAATACTGGTCTCTGTTTCCATATCAGACATAGTTTTTGAACATTAACGTTTAAACATCAACATCTTAAATCATAGTGATAACACTTCAGGTCCATTCTAAAAAAAATTCAAGAAGGACATGTTTATTTTGCCAACCAACACATGGAAATGAACCTGGTAAGCTTAGGATAGAAAACCAATGCTAGGAGTGGCAGTTAAATAACATGTTAAATCATTTGAATCATGTGAATCTATGGCTCCAGTCGTATACATAACCTGATGTACCAGGCAAGGGGCATCCAATGAAAATACAACATATATCAGAAACTCAATAACATATGAACATATTATAAACATATGACATCTTACATATAGGCCCTTGTAGTGGCATAGAAATTTTAAGCAATGATATGAATTGATAAATACATTGTATAAATGGTAGGATTTTAGACAGCAAAATATGGTATGTATGATACAATCTGGATCTAAAACTATTATGAAGAACAGTAATGAGGAGTTGTCTACTCCTCTATTTGGAGGAGTTGTCTTCCCTTTATTTGTCTAATTGGATTTTCACTTGTGTTCACCTCTTTCTGTGACTGCAAATATCTCAAAGAGTAAGAAAAGATGTGTTGCTCCATATACAGAATTAACTATCCTGAACTGATAGAATAAACTCAAAATTTAACTTAATATATATCAAATTTTTAACATAATGAGAAAAAACATCGCATGTACATCACGGGCATGCATTAATTAATATCACACAAATTAACTAATAATTAATTATAACAATATTACACAAGTAATTAATATCCAACATTGATTAATATCATGTAAGACATATTAATAATTAATAACACAGGACTTTGTAATCACTGTTGCATGCATAAACAAAAAATGTTAATCAAAAATCTTAATTAATGGGTTAGGGTTTTTCTTGTTTGTTTATTGTTGTTTTTTTTTTTTTTTTTCCATTCAAGAAAAAATAAAAATCCATTCTTATATTGCGTCTTTTTTATTTTTCAATTTACAAACATAATTAACAAAATGGAATATGTGTTATTCCAATCTGTCTCAACTGATTCTCAAATTTAAGATAATAAATCGATTGGTCAAAAATGAAAAAAATTAGACCCATAAGATTGGCTGTTTCTCTTCATGATTTAGCCAATCATCTTAAAGAAGACTGGCTAATTAACATCATATTTACTATAATCAATTAAGACATACATGTAGGTATAACCCTGTTGTAGTATGTTATCATTTTATTACAATGTTATTGTTTTATTACAATGTTATCATTTTATTACAATGTTATTGTTTTATTACAATGTATTATCCTTTTATTACAATAAGGAACAGTTACAGACACATACAGATGAAATACATAAGTTTTTATCATATTAGGTAAATTATTATTATTATACATAATAATAAAAGGCCACACAAAATTAATTACTTATCTTGTATTTCAAAATACTCAAAATGTATTTGACAAGCAGGCAAAATATACTTTATTTGAAAACATTAAGCTAATCAAAACAAAATACACATGTGGAACCTCTGAAAACTGACCATATCTGGAACCAAAGAAATCTGTCGGTTTTCAGAGGTTCCGGAATTAAACATTTCCGTTTCGCATACTGATAATGGAAGCATAAAACATAAGTTCCACAGGTTGTATGAGATATTGGAACACAAAAGATTCTTAGCATCCAAAATGTTTTTTTTTTAAAACATGCAAGGTGTAACGTCAAGATATTAATTTGGTGTGGCCCGATTTGTAATTATTCATATAACATGCATTAGGATACAAGGCTTTAACATCATTAATACAACAACAATATATACATTGTACAGAATACGTTTAACTAAAACTAATACACATGGTGCAAGGGGAGGGAACTCCCTTATGTCCTGTAAACATCTTTTAGGAAATCCCATTTTTTTTGTGATGGGCAACAAATTCTGAAAGAGCATTACCTCTCAAGAAACACTAACATAACTTCAGTACGTGCCTTATTCATCAAATGTTACAACATCACATGTTTGATATTATACAGTAGAGTGGATTATCTCCCATACATCAGGTTAATAATGAGTTGGTTGTCCATAGTATTATATTGTTACTGGTATCGTATGTTATGCGGTTATTAGTTACGATCACCAAGTACTTACTACCGACAACATCCAAAGTAGTAGGATTACTTTCTCCGAGACCAACTATATTTATTGCAAAACACTTGTAAACACCCTCATCTTCCAAAACGGCATTGTTAATGGTTAACGATGGTGTACCAACGGTTGAACCGGTGTACTTGACACTGTTTGACATGTCGATTTCAGTAGTAATGCCATCTTTTTCGAATTCCCAATAAACTCTTGTTGCTGCTGGTGTGCCACTTACAATACATTCAAGGGTTACGATGTTTGAATAGTCCACTTTGTAATTGCTTTGGGGAATATCCACGTTCAATGCACCTAAAGTAAATTACGATAGTCATCAAGAAATGCAACAAATAGGAGAGGACCTCGATAATGTTCTGTTTTAATCATAAATCAAAGGTTAAAAAGAAAAAACAATATAGCATGTATGAGATGAAATATGAAAAAAATACAAATAATAAAAACTTAGTGAAAATGATTGAATTTCTAACATAAATACAGATTTAATATTTAAATAAACACAGAAATGATTCTTTCATAAACATTATTTCAATATTGTTGCTTTTGGTACAAAGTTACGGTCTTTATAATAATTTAAACACCCTACAATAAAACTATTTTTCCCATAATGCCATCACCACCACACTAAACTAAATTCTATTGGTTGAATACATGAATAATATTAGAGCAATGTCTTAAAATATACATTTTGTGTGCATGGGACATAGAAACTAGGAGAAAGGTCAGGTTGAGCAAGTCTTTCCCAAGTTTTGTGCCAAATACACACAAGCTTCATATTTACTGCAATGAATGTGTATCCTGCAGAAAAATTGCATTTATCATTGATGGTTACATTTTCTATTATACAAATATCCCTCAGTTGTCTCTTTTTATATTTTCTATCAAAACAGGGAGTGAATCGATTTAGAACTATCTTACCAAAGCTCAACGGATAAAACATGTGAAAGGGGTAGTCAATGACTAAAATATCATTGAAGTTTATTTTCACCTTTACTAGTTCTCAAAATCACATGATGCAGGATAAAATGGGAAGGAAAACAAACTTATATTAATTTCTAAAGGTCAAAGGTGATTAAAAAAAAATTGAAATAAGTCGTACACACTTTTTATCATGGTCTATTTCAGAAGATCGATTGATTGTTGAAAATTAGTCATACAATTACATTTTTTCAATATATCTATTTTTACTAATAATTTTGAGTTTTTGCATTAACCTACAAAATCGTAAAACTTTTGTTAAAATCATTATTGCAAATTTTTCTACAATGTAAAACAATGATTTATGGGGAATAAAAAACTGCTTCTCAAAATACGAATACGAAAGTTTTATTTTGATTCAGTATATTATACAGATACAAAAAAAAATAGCTCTGTCAAGCTTTTCACCGAATCAATCTGATAATTGAGGAGAACTTTTAATAGCTTACATCTCTGATACACCAGAATAAATGATGACTACTTTTAAGGATGATGGGGAAAAAAAACAACATTATGATGACATTCAAACAAGGTATTTATAAAAAAAAATATTAATGGTGATTGTTTTCAAGTTATTATTATATTCCACACAAAAAATCAAGGTTATATCTAAATGTTATTAGTACTGGAAAAAACAACAAAATTAGTACTAGAAAAAAAAACCAGTTCAACGAGGATCCACAGAAATATAGAGTATTATTGTTAAAGGACACACCTTCAACATACCACCAATCAAAATCAATGTGAACTCTGAACTTTGTCCAGTGCCGATAATGTTTTCGGCAAAACAACGATAAGCTTGATCATCTTCAAATACAGCATTATTTATTGTCAACGAAGGCGTTGTCAAAGTAGAGCCAAAATATTTGCCATTACTGGAATCTGTATTTAACTGTGTGGTCACTCCGTTCCGTGTATGTTGCCAATACACAGATGTCGCTTCTGGCACTTGATACGTGATATTGCATTGGATGACAATCGACCCTCCGTAAAGAACCGTGTCACTTGTTTTACTGAGTTTAACAACTGGGATATCTATTTAAATATCATATATATATATGCTAATCAGTTGACCAAAGGAATTCAGTCTTTGCGCTAACCCACTTGCCCGAAGCTCTGGACAAGTAAAACTGGATTCGGACAAGTGAAAATTATGAAAGAATCTGTTTGAATAAATAGAAAATTTTCTAATTTGGCTTTCAGGCAAGTAGGTGAAAAAATAAGGCAAAGACTGGGAATTGCCATTTAAGGCTAAAAATAAAAAGACATATATATACATATGCACATGTTCATTTTGATTTTCTGGTAAATAATAAAAGCATGGTCACTTTCTGTTTTCCTCTACTAGAGATGATATACCAATATAATACTCAATTACATGAAAAAACACATGGGAAAGTTAGGTATTTTGTAAAACTTCAGACAATATCATGTTTTTTTTTTAAATAATGAAATATTGAAACATTTGGAATATTAAATGCTTTTTCTGGATCGTGCTCAAGGCACTCAAATTTAACACAAATCCTTTCCTAGAGAATATTACTGTATAATGTTTCAAAGATGATATGGATCAGCATGTGGTCTTTTAGATAAAAAGACAATTAAGTCTAGACATGGACATTCTTATTTGGCCAAATTGTTACAATTAAATTGAAAAAATCTGAAACTTATACAGTGTACCCTAGTTATACTGATAGCGCCCCTCTTTATTCTGCCACCATCAAATTTCATTGATTGATTGATTGATTGATTGATTGGTGTTTAATGCAAACTTCAACATTCAATCAAATTTCAACGTACAAATTTCCAAAAATCATGTAGTTTTATAATATGTAAATTTCTACAACATATTACCACCCTTGCTTATCTCCAATAAAAGCTTGGCCCAAAAGGCAGCAGTATAACGAGGGTGTACCGGTACTGTATATAAAATGAAGAAAAGATATGTTTAGATAATCTGGTCAATTTCATTAAATATGAATGCAAAATATTTTCTATTTATATTCTAATTGCAAACACAGTTGATGTGACCTTTTCACTAAGATCATGAAATATTTTAAAAAAAAGATGCAAACCTATTACAATATGAAAATTTCAAACAACAAATCAATAACACAAGACGAACCTCCTGTAACTGTTAGCGTGGTGTCTTGACTTTGTCCTGTTCCTACTGCATTTGTGGCTGAACATCTGTAAACCCCAGAATCTGATGTAACAGCACTTTGGATGGTCAGTGAAGGAGTATTTACTGTGCCTCCTGAATACTTAGCAGAATTTCCCTGGTTTATGCTGTTTGGTTGGCCATTGACTATTTTCTGCCAGATAACAACTGTATGGAGAGGGTTGGCTGTCACGGTACATTCAATGGTAATAGTGTTTCCGTATAGTACAGAGTATAATGGTTGCAAGATATTAACATTAGGTGGATCTGCAAGGAAGAAAATAATTATACATGTAATATATTTTCGTGGATATCTTACTGTCGCAGGGATTTTGGACCAACAATAATGATAATGGTTGCTCAGCTGCAGTAATTTAGTTGTCCAGTCAATGATAACAAATTTATTTCTGGAATAACATACAATGTAGAAATACAAATAATGCTCAGATACACCAAATTCCTGAAAGTAATATGTCACATATATATATAAATTAATTTGTAGCAAATGCTTGGATTTGATTGGTTATAATTTTTTATCCATCATGTCACAAATAAAATCTTTAACCGGAAGTCACATGTTGGGGTCTCAATTGGGAAAATATTTAATTTTAATTCTTTTTGAGCAATTATTATCCATCAAAATATTTTTAGGACAAGAAGAAAAATTAATTAGGAATTAATTTATAAGGATTGATCACAATTTTTTGTTCAGTTCATTCGAAATAAGCTCAAAAATGTGGTACAGTGTGTACCACATTTCTGAGTTTATTTCTTCATGAACCAAAAAAAAATTGAGATCTTTTCCTTAAGTAGATTAAAGAAAATGAAAGCGATATTCCACTAAATTAATTTCTTTAAACAATATATGCTTTCTGAAATTGCTGAAATATAATACCTTATTTCTGTAGCATAGATAATTTAAAACATATTGAATGCTACTGAAATACAATTAAATACTATATAAAGTGGCAAATACCTGGAAGTAAATGATTGGGTGAAGAAGAAAAAAATCATTAATCACATTTTATTTAAATTACCAGAAAAAACAGGATAAAGAAATCATAAATTAAGATTAAAACCTTCCTTAAAGGGCACCTCTATAGAAAAAAATCACTGTGTATAAAGGATAGCCTCATTTCACACATTAATGATCAGTGCATATAATTTTAACCTGCCTGTGTGTAAAAGGCAACTGTTCATCAAGGGTATATTTTCAGGTTCTCTTGAATGTCCATTATATATAGGTTTGACTATTTTGCATTGAATAATTTGTTTTCTACATTGACTAATAAAGAGTCTGGGCCATCCTGGTCCTGATCATATGGCTGTTGGATTTATGATTAGCTATGCAATCAGTTCCTATTACCATTAAAGTTGTGAGTTCAAATACCGCTCATGGCGAGGTGTACTCGATGCAACATTATGTGATAGTTTGTCAGTAACTTGAGGCAGGTTGGTGGTTTTCTCCTGGTACTCTGGTTTCCTCCATCAATAAAACTGACCGCCACATTATAACTGAAATATTGTTGAAAGTGGCGTTAAACACCATAACCCTAACCCTCTAATTAACAGTCAGACAAAATGAAAATAATTTCACATTTAAAACATGATCTACCTATAAAACTGTTAAAAACTTACTTCCTGTGACGTCTAGAAATGCTGTTTGACTACTAGCTGTTCCTACAATGTTTGTAGCACTGCAGACGTAATTAGCCTCATCACTTTGAGCTATATTGAGGATGGTCAATGATGGAGTGTTGACGGTACTACCCTGATATTTTCCGCTACTGCTAGCAACATTTAAGTTTGTTGTTTGGCCGCCTTGAGTTTTTGTCCATGAAACAGAAGTGGCTGCTGGATTTCCAGTAACTGTACAGTCAATAGTTACACTATTGGACCCCAGAAGTGCTGAATATGAATTCTGTAAAATTTGCACGTTGAGTAAATCTAAAAAAAAAAATATAAAGTTGAAATATATCAAGAAAATTATAAAAGTTTTACTTATATTCTCCAGATATTCAAATATAGATACAACAATTAAATTATCGATACAAATCTTCAGATCTTAAAAGTTCCACATGAATTCAATGTTTCTTTTGCTCTTAATGATACTGGCGATTTTGTTTGTTTCATATGCATATTCATGAAGATGAACAGAAAATGAAGTTATTTTGAACGATACTAAAAATGTTACTTTGAATACATATCATACCATGTATATATTATGAGGGAATACACACGAACATGTTAGTATACAAATTAACATAAAATTAGCATAAAATTAACATACAGGTATCAAGTCTCACTTTAATTCACCCAAATTAGTACTAATTAAAAACTTGTTAATTACGGTATCCATTCATTATCTGCAGGGATTTATTAACAATGTTTTAGATTATTATAACATGTATAAGGACGTTAATATTATTAAATTTTTGTTGCCAAAGCTTCAACTCCTTTTTTCCCAGGATTGAATCTCATGCATGCATGTTTAGTCCCAACGAGGCCCTCCTAAACCTCCTCCTCATCCATTGCCATCTTTGTTCCTGCGACTTAAATACAACATTTAGTTTAAAATAAAATTTTATAATCTAAAAATTTACAAAATTTCAATTTGGAAAACAATATGGATTTTAAGTAGTATTATCGGAAAAATTGAACAACTTTTTTATAATATTTTCACGACAAGCATTTTATCCTTCTTTTATTTCTTGGTTGCGACAAAATGAGGCAATGACAACATTCATATATAAAAATTGTTTTGTTGAAGATGAATACAACTCATTCTTACAATGTCCAAATAAAATAAAATCAGAAGCTCCAATTACTTCTTGATAAAATTGTATTATCATGCTTATGATATTTTCAATAAATACGTTTGATCGCAAGTCAAGTATGTACCTCCTGTGACAGTGAGCGTGGTATCCTGACTTTGTCCAGTTCCAACAACATTGGTAGCGGAACATCTATATTGTCCAGGATCATCGAGATTTGTACTCAAAATGGTAAGGGAAGGGGTACCAACTGTGCTCCCAATATATTTTGCATTATTTGCTAAATTAATGGACAATGGTTGGCCGTTTACAATTTTCTGCCAGAAGACAACTGTGTGAAGAGGATTAGCAGTTACGGTACACTCCAGGGTGACGTCATTCCCATACTGCGTAGTGTAAGCGTTCGATAAAATATTTACAACTGGTATACCTGAAGTAGAAAAGGCGTAAAGATCAGAGACATAGAGTTACTAGAATGAAACATTTACAAGCTGTTTGGTAAAGATCAGAGACATAGAGTTACTAGAATGAAACATTTACAAGCTGTTTGGTAAATAACACATTATTCATGCTTTCACAGAAATTATTCATTATATATAAATTGTAATTTAAATATGAATCTGAAAAGGTTGGTTGGTTTATGGTGCTTAATGCCACTTTCAAAAATAGTTCAGTTATATCATGGTGGTCAGTTTTATTTGTGGATAAAATCGGAGTACCCAGATAAAACCACAGACCTGCCACAAGTCACTGACAAACTTCATCACATAATGTTGTATCACGTCGTTAGTTGCGATAGGCACTGATTGCATAGGTAGTTGTAAATCCAACTACCATACGATCACGACCACGACAGCCTCTATCCAATGATGAAAAATCTTCATTAGTTGTGAACTCAATTGATAGTAAATCGTAAACATTAATTCTGATCATTTCAGTTTTATAGTTTTCACAATATCAGATAAGATGTTCTTGGAATGTTATTTCAATAAAATTGTTAAAATATGTACCATATAATTGGCATATATACAATCAAGTTGGAAACATCAACATAAGAAGATAAACAAAAGATAAAAATATGAAATCCTATTTACCATTGGATTCTTATTGAACGACGACAACAAATTTAAACTTGATTGGTAATTTCAAGAAAACATTAAGTCGGGAGAAATCATTGTATTTTTTTTTTCAACAGTCACAATGAACTACATGTACAAAGAGACCAAAAAGAATGTTGAAATTGCGACTTTTTCTAGTACTTACTGCCAGTAACATCCAGGAATGCTTGTTGACTGGATGCAGTTCCAGCAATATTTGTTGCTTTACACACATAATTTGCTTCGTCACTTTGAGCTATGTTCAGGATTGTCAATGATGGATTACCCAGGGTTCCACCTTGATATTTGCCATTATTGTTAGCCAAGTTCAGATTTGTTATTTGACCTCCATTGTTTTTCGTCCATTCGATCGATGTGGCAGATGGTATTCCACTTACTATACACTCAATACGTACACTAGGAGATCCAAGGATGGCAGAATAGGATGGTTGTGGAATGGTAACACTCAATAAACCTAGAAAATACAATGGCAGAATAGGATGGTTGTGGAATGGTAACTCAATAAACCTAGAAAATACATTAAAACAAATAGTACATGTTATTATCAAATGTTTTTTCAAAACAATAAAAAAAAAAATGACCACATAATGCTATTCAATAAACATAATGTCGCAACCATATAATTTTATTGCTACCATGAGAGAACGAGTGAGTGAGTTTTGTTTTGATGCAAAGTGAGCAATTTTTCTGCCATGTCATGGCAAAAACAAATTACATTTTGATAAGATGATAATGTCTGCCCTGTACTAGATCAACATGCTTTAAGTTGGAATTTTATAGTGCTAGCTCACTGAAACAACAGTCCACAGGGAGATATGTCGCTCCACTACGACACAAAATCCTGACTTGAACCTACCAGTCTTTGCACTCTTTGATGCTGTGTGCTTGGTAGAGAGGCATAAAACACCAAAATTGGTTGGGTGTGGTTTGTCCTAGCCATGGCTTGAAACCCAGGAATCAACAAGACGTAAGTCTGCAGTACCTAACCATTACACCATCTATGCAGTTACAACTGACTACAGAACGATAAGTTTTTTTATTTGTGAATATTAATTGGCAGTTTCTACAATTCTTAAAATGTCAGAAATAAAGGTAATTTCCTAATAGGATTTCGTATGCATGGCTTTGATGAGTGAATTTCAAGAGAACTGATAACTAACGATTATTCTTGCAAAGATCATAATTTGCCATGCATCATGCACATTTATGTATTATGGAACAATGATATATTAGAATTCCAGATATAGATTTAACTCATCTGCTCTAAAAACAGAGGTGGATTCATAATTGCAATCCACTTACCCCCATCCACTGTTAATGTAGTATCTTGACTTTGTCCTGTACCAACAACATTGGTAGCTAAACATCTGTAAACCCCAATATCTTCCGAGACAGTGCTAAAGATGGTCAGGGAAGGATTACTAACAGTACTTCCAGAATATTTATTGCTGTTAAAATTAATACTTGTTGGTTGACCGTTGACGATTCTCTGCCAGAAAACAACTGTTTGTAAAGGATTAGCTGACACTGTGCAGCCAAGTGTGACAGAATTCCCGTATACTACACTGTATGTTGGGGACTGAATAGTAACTATGGGTAAACCTGAAATAGAACAAAGACATGTAAAAACAAGATGAGCTGTGAGCTAATGCTCACTTATGATACCCCCGCATATATGTTCAATGTGTATAAAAAACAACTTTCAATGTGTATAAAAAAACAACTAAGACGGGCCCAAAATCACTTCCTACAATATGACATACCTATATGAAGCTTGTGACTAAATATCAGATTTCTGCCATCAATAGTTACTGAGAAAAATGAGACGAAAAATATCTTGGATGAACGGAAGGAAGGACAGAGGTAAAACAGTATACTACCCTCCGGTGGAGCAGGGGTATAATAACATGTAATATCTGGTTTTAAAACAATTATAGTAAAATGACTATCTTGTTCTCATCGTCCCTAGGTCTTAATATCTGGCACAATTTAAGGTTAGAATTGCATATTCCTAGATGATCATAAGTTTCACTGTCATTTCTGAGATAGAATTTTTTTTTGGTGATTTTGCAATAGTTATTGAAATTAAGAAAGAATGGTAACCTCTAGTTTTACTTTTCATACCTAAACTTTATTTGTAGTACAGGTACATTAAAAATTGTGACTTACGTTTCATACACTTAAAAAAAATTAATAATGATGAACAAAACAAGATGAAAAACAAGAAATTATTTTTTATAAAAAGATCTCCTAGACTAAAAGACTTAGATCTATCACAAGATGAATGTGAAGATCTAAACAGCACAGAAGTTGGCTATATATATATAATAAGCCTTACTAATATACCAGTATATTTATAGTAAATAGCTTAAATTATACACTTCAATTAAAATACTTACTTCCGGTAACGTCTAAAAATGCTTGCTGACTTGAAGACGTTCCAGCAATATTGGTAGCACTGCAGACATAATTAGCCTCATCACTTTGAGCAATGTTGAGGATGGTCAACGACGGGTTGTTTACAGCTCCACCTTGGTATTTACCATTACTGTTGGCAATGTTGACGTTTGTCGTCTGTCCTCCTTGGATCTTTGTCCACGCAACAGAATTGGCAGACGGTGTTCCACTTATAACACAATCAATAGTTACACTGTTTGATCCAAGGATCGAGGAGTAGGATGGTTGGGGAATGACAACATTCAACAAACCTTTAAAATATGTGCTACTCAATCAAGACAATATGAAGTTAACATATATCAAACATTTCATTAGAGAAGAACATTTGTGGATTTCTAAATCGGAAGTCACGAAAATTCACGCGTTCACAACACAAACTGCACGATCTTTTTCTCCATGTACAACATTTTGAAAAGACTATTACCAATTACGTGGGGGAATAAAACGGTACAAATCGCTATTCATTTTTAAACTAAAAAACATTTTTCGAACACGTTGCCCTTCAATCTGTCTCATTGAAGCAACAAAAAATGACCTTGAAACTCCATGCAGGTGCAGAATTAGATTTTAATCATTTTAAATCGTATTATTCATACTCCATGCAGATTTAGTAATGGTAACATTAGATATGATATTTATTATAGCCTGCAACAATAAACAGCTGTGCCATAAGGTTCCGTAACTCTCAATCAAGAAACGTGAAACAAGTCAAAAATGTACAGACCCTCAGAACACCATTCCAAATAATCAGGTGAGGTTTGAAGGAAATCAACTGAAGAAACCATGCAACACATTTACAACTAACTTTTTTCATTGGAAAAATCCCAAATTGCTCTCGAAATGTCAAGTCAAAAGTGAAAAATCATCGAAAAACATACAGACCCTGTGACAAGTGTATAAAATTGGACTGCAGATTTTGATATCAGACCACTACTTCCAATAATCGGGTGAAGTATGAGCATTATTGGACAAGGCAAAATGCACAACATGTTTACAAGATTATTTTTTCCTAGGATTCAAGTCCAAAAATTCTGAAATAACAAAAGTGAAAAAATCGCCAAAAAGTATACAGACAGTTTAAAGAAAATCTCTCAAGCTAAAAAAAGAATGAGCATGCAGCATGTTAACGTTGGATGGAGGGACAACATGATACTGCAATGTTCTGGGGCTAGGATCAATCCCCATAACTTCTGCACCAAAGATAACTGATCAACCAACTAAGCTAAAGGAGATCTCTACTAGAACAACCAGAAGAGGGTATTTAAATCTATTATGATGCCTAAATGGCCAAGCCATTAACCTCCTTTCCTTATACATGTATAACCTCAGATTCAATTTAAACCTCGTCCCAAGTCTTAGCCATTTTTAATACATGGGTGCCTGGCTTGATTGAGTGTAATACTTCATGAACACCTGAAAAACGTTTTAAGTTTTGGGCAAACATAACAGCCACAATTGCAAGCTAGGATTAAATCTTGCACCTTCTGTACCCAAGGCAACAGCTCGACCAACTGACCTAAAGGTTATCTCCACTAGATCGACTAGAGAGTATTTAAATCTAATTATGATACCTGCAGAGCCAGTCCATTAACATAGTTTCGATACAATGCCATATATTTTGTCCAAAGAGAGGCATGTAAAAGTCCATGCATGTATAGCAAGATTATAGCGATTTGATTAAATATTTATTTTAATTGGTATAGCAACGTTAGCGATTTATATAAAAATTATATTTATTTTATCCTGCAATAAAAAATCCATGCACGTGTATAGTAAGGTTATAGCGATTTCATAATAAATATGATATTTATTTTATACATGAATAGCAAAGTTATAACGATTTCAATAACAATGATATTTAATTTATATTGCAATTTAAAATCCATGCACATGTATAGCAAAATACAAAATAATTATTCAAAATATTAATAATATTAATTTTATCCTGCAATCTATAAAATATTTGCAGGTGTAGCAGTAAAATCTGTTTAAATCGAACCCCGCCATGACCAGTTTTCATGTTGGTAATAGACAGATGTTCGGTTTATGCAAGATAATTTAAAGATTTCCTAAATTGGGACTTTCTTGTAAAGTTTGGTGTATACAGGATTCTGGATTAGACAGGTTTCACTGCAGCAATTTGATATAGTATTTATTTTCTCCTGCAATAAAGGTAAAACAACATTATAGTTTTATAAAATCGCTTGAATTGTCCAACTGGATCTATTCATGAAGAGGGAAAAAAAACACTCGACAATAAAATTCATTCCGTAAAACACGAAAATAAACTTGAAATGTATTTAACACTTCTGAATGAGCTGGTTGTTGCTATGGTAAATGTTAAAACACGGATTAGTACACATATCTAGAGACGTCAATTTCTATTTAGTACATGCATGATAAGGGAACGACCATTTAACTTATAGGGTTTGGGTGGCTATACTTTTTTTTCTATCGCCATATATCATAGAAAAAAATTAATTCTTACCAAAGATGCAAAAAATAATCTGATCCTGCAGTTTTCAATGAGAAATTTGGAACAATAAAACAAAACAAAAATGATTTTTGCTTCATGTGAAAAAATATTTCTGATTTGGGGGGGATACATACCCCTCCCCCCACCCCAAAAAAAGGGTAAATGGTCGGTCCCTAACAATCAAAACTACACATCTACAAAGTTAAGGCACATACTAGTTTGTTATACAGAGGTAACAAAGGGATTTGGTTAAAAGGGATCAGTTACAGTGGATAGACATGTTAATATAATCTCAAGAATGCTTGCTTATTGTGTAGTATTAAGTCTTCAATATTTTGCATGCAATGCTAGTTTTAAAAGTAGTAGCAGTGTTCACATGCTTCATGCATGGTTTCATTCCTTGTTTTGTGAGGATCGTTTTGTTCGATCAACAGGCTACGACGACAACGGAAATGAACACTTGAAAGATTGGTTCCATTAACAAACAACCTGTTATAAATATAAGTGAAGTTTTAGTCAGCCTGTCTTATATAAGAAACTTTAAAAGTTCATTTGAGAATTGGAGGAAAAGATCGACACTGTCATTTTTTGAATTTCAAATAAAGATTTCATCTCGGTGAATTGCATGTTAAGTTCTAACTACATGTAGTACTATGATCATTAAAACAAAATTGTGAAATATATTGCATTAAGCATAAAATATCAATGAAGTTTTGATCATTATGATTGTAAAGTTGCTCATGGTAGTACTAAAAAGTATTAATTTTGTATTCAGACCTTTTTTTTTTAAATTGAAGTTAAAAAAACTGAAACAAAAAAGCATATACCTTTGGACATATCTATTAATGGCAAAGTTTCCACCCTTTACAAGCATCATGAGGACCCAGATTTGGTATGTAGTGTTTATGAATTACATTAAAGTGTTGGAATGCTTGATGAACTGAACAGAAAAAGTGTATTGTATTCTTTTTTTTTCTTTTGGAAAATTTGCAAGTAACTTTTTACATACTCAAATCTTTCAATTAAGATGGATGTCAATTTATAACACAGTACCTATTAATATATACTTATTTTAAAACAATTGGATTAAATTTGATACTTTATGGTAACCTCCCTGCATGACCCTTTCCCAGGACCAACAATGTGAATCTTGGTACTTTATATTACCTCCCGAACATGATCTTCCTGGGACTGTACATATTAAATATGGTACTTTACCGTAACCTTCAAACAAGATCTTCCTGGGACTGTACACATAAAATTTGGCACTTTATGGTAACCTTTAAACATTATCTTCCCAGGACAGCCCATATTTTAACTTTTTAACAAGATCTTCCAGATACCTCAATGTTTTTTTTTTTTTTTTTTTAATTAACTGGTACCTATCCGTCTTTCACAAGTTTATGGAAGATAAACAACAATCTTTTAAATAATACAGGGAGTAATATAAGCCAACAATATGACAAGACTAAGAATGCTAGACAAACCTCCTGTAATTGTTAGTGTGGTGTCTTGACTTTGTCCTGTTCCTACTGCATTCGTGGCTAAACATCGGTAAACCCCAGAATCTGATGTAACGGCACTTTGGATGGTCAGTGAAGGAGTATTTACTGTGCCTCCAGTATATCTACCAGAATTTCCCTGGTTTACAGTGGTTGGTTGGCCATTGACTATTTTCTGCCAGATTACTATTGTATGGAGAGGGTTAGCAGTAACAGTACACTGGATGGTGATGGGGTTTCCATATTCAATGCTGTATGACGGCTGTGGGATATTGACAACAGGGATACCTGAAATTAAATATTAGCACATTCAAAAATTTTGAATAGCACATTAAACAAATTTGAAAAGAATATTCTGCTATCAACCTTTTACCAATAAACCATGCTTCCAAGATCATATCACAAGTGTCTTTTCAAAACAAAATTACACATGAAAACATAGGTTAATTGATAATATACACTTGAATTAGGTGCTCAGGAATGTAGACAGTGACTGAAATATATGCCATCTACATCACTCAAAATTATCAAAGTCATCTACCTAATACTATAATTTATCCTGCAATCATTAAATTTTAAATTGTAATAAAGGAATATGTAAGTATTATATGAATAAAATCTCCTAATACCCGATTCATGTAAGAAACGGCAACAGTATAGCATGGACGGAAAACAGCTTAAAGTTTAAATTTTATCAATTCGTAAACGATTTCAGATGAAATTATTACCCCATAATATAAATAATCTGATATTTCTAAATAAAACCATTGGTCTCTACGATTTTGACACAAAGTTCGACTGTACTAAAAATAACATGCTGTACATATAGTACTTACTTCCTGTAACATCTAGAAATGCTGTTTGACTAGAAGATGTTCCAACAAGGTTTGTAGCACTGCAGAAATAATTAGCCTCGTCACTTTGAGCAACATTGAGGATGGTCAATGACGGAGTGTTTACAGATCCACCTTGATATTTGCCGTTACTGTTGGCTATATCAAGGTCTGTTTGTACTCCATTCGAGTTTTTGCTCCACGAAACAGAAGTAGCCGACGGGTTTCCACTTATGAAACATGTTATTGTCACACTGTTTGTTCCAAGGATGGCAGAATATGATGGCTGTGGAATGGTCACCGTCAAGAAATCTAAAACATATAGATTGAAGTTTGTTATAAGGATGATAGTGTTATCAATAAAAGAGACCTTAATTCACTGTCATCAAGAAATACAGAAAAATAAAAAAATTTACTAAACAATACAAAAAGAATGAGGAAACTTGACCATATATATTCATGGTTACGAGTGTTTAAACACCACTTTTTAAGTCAATTTTATTGGTAAAGGAAACAAAGTACACAGAGAAAACCACCGGCATATCATAAGTCACTGACAAACATAATTACATAAAATTGAATCAAGTTCACCTCCGACACGGCTTCAATCTAACTTGTAAATTTAGTAGTTGTAGACACTATACTCTACTCCCCCTTAATCACTGGGGTAAAGCTGATGACCGTAACTATAATTACGGTCATCCCAAGATGGCGGACGTGGAATCGGGTAAGAATCTTTTTTGTCGATTAAATTGTTTCTGTAATGTATTTTAAATGGCACATGCATTGGTACGATAGTAATCTATGAACTTATTACAAGGAAATCACAAATTACGACTGAAAAATGTATATGAAAGAGAAAATCCGATTTAAAAAAATCGTTAAGATGACCGTAACTGAAAACTGAGATGACCGTAATTGCAGTTTACAGTTACGGTCATCTTAGCAATTTTTTTAAATCAGATTTTCTCATTCATATACATTTTTCAGTCGTAATTTGTGATTTCCTTGTGAAAAGTTCATAGATTACTATCGTACTAATGCATGTGTCATTTAAAATACATTATAAAAACAATTTAATCGACAAAAAAGATTCTTACCTAATTTCATGTCCGCCATCTTGGGATGACCGTAATTTACAGTTACGGTCATCAGCTTTGCCCCAGTGATTAATTAAAATACATTTTGAAAGAATAAGCCCATTATGTTCCATGCATAGAAAGTCTGTCATGAAGTTATAATAAAAATCAGCAA
>MJUT01043286.1:245156-283241 GCA_002080005.1 Gigantidas platifrons
AATTACGGTCATCCCAAGATGGCGGACGTGGAATCGGGTAAGAATCTTTTTTGTCGATTAAATTGTTTCTGTAATGTATTTTAAATGGCACATGCATTGGTACGATAGTAATCTATGAACTTATTACAAGGAAATCACAAATTACGACTGAAAAATGTATATGAAAGAGAAAATCCGATTTAAAAAAATCGTTAAGATGACCGTAACTGAAAACTGAGATGACCGTAATTGCAGTTTACAGTTACGGTCATCTTAGCAATTTTTTTAAATCAGATTTTCTCATTCATATACATTTTTCAGTCGTAATTTGTGATTTCCTTGTGAAAAGTTCATAGATTACTATCGTACTAATGCATGTGTCATTTAAAATACATTATAAAAACAATTTAATCGACAAAAAAGATTCTTACCTAATTTCATGTCTGCCATCTTGGGATGACCGTAATTTACAGTTACGGTCATCAGCTTTACCCCAGTGATTAATTAAAATACATTTTGAAAGAATAAGCCTATTATGTTCCATGCATAGAAAGTCTGTCATGAAGTTATAATAAAAATCAGCAATAACTTTTACAGAAAAAAAAAAAAATCAACATTTTGCATATTTTTAAATTATATGGCTTTCCAATCTTCTATTTTGAGCGTATCTGATGAAGTTATTCCAGAAATGTGACAGGCGCACTAAATTAGATATCTACATAATAGTAACATTTTTATTTGATATCTACGTTTTATAAAATAAATAAAATATCAGTTTTTTCTCAAAACTGTTGACTGACCTCCATTAACTGTAAGTGTTGTATCCTGACTTTGTCCAGTTCCAACAACATTGGTAGCTAAACATCGGTAGACTCCAGGATCTCCCAAGTTTGTGCTCAAAATCGTAAGCGAAGGAGTATTAACTGTACTGCCAGAATATTTGCCACTATTTCCAAGATTTAGAGACGATGGTTGGCCATTGACGATTTTTTGCCATGTTACAATTGTATGAAGAGGATTGCTACTAACGGTACATTCCAATGTGACTGGGTCTCCGAAATTCGTAATGTATGATGGTTGAAGAATTGTGACGACAGGAATACCTATGATCAAAATTTTAATCGTATATAGATCGATGCTAAACATGTTTTTTAATAACCTTTTTCGATATAAAATTAAAAAAAATTAAAAACATACACACATGGACACGCAATAAAGGACAAATTTTCATTCTGAAAACATAAATAAAATTAAAAAAAAAAGAACTTTTTTGTCCCCTTTCTGGCCAAAAATACATTTTGAATGCTATAATATCCTCCATTTTTATTGACAGGTCCTATGTAAATTTCCAAACAAAGATATTAATCTTCCACTGCTCCCTGATTAAGAAAATGGTTGAATTTGATTTGATATTTGGTGTGTAACGCCACTTTCAGTAATATTTCAGCTATATCATGGTGACCAGTTTTAATGGTGGAAGAAGCCGGAGTACCCAGAGAGAACCACCGACCATGGGCAAGCAACTAGTAAACTTTATCACTTGCGACTGCGAGTCGAGTGCACCCTATTTTGTAATTTACAAAGACGGGTACGAACCCACGAAAATGGTTGGTCTTTATCTCCATCTCAAAATATATTTCATGTGTTAAGATTATACAAGCCACAAAATTGTCCAGAATAATGTTAAGTTCATTCTATTTTTAAATATTTTTCAGTACATCAACCTTCTCTAAACCACCTCACTATTGAAAGTCCTAGCTTGCAAAAAGATTTATAGCAATATCTGAACATTTCTTTTTAAATAATTCAAATACATAATGGTATCTTATTTCATGCAGCATGGTCATTTTTAATTTCTGATTGAACTAAGTCTATTTTTTCTCCAATAACAATAAAAAAAAATTCTTTGTATGTAACATTTTCTAATTGAATTCATTACTGTATAAATCGTGTAAAGCACACAGTATATACAATTTGTACGGGTATTTTCCATGTTTTTCCTATACCCCTGGTCACCTAAAAGGTGTCAGGTATATAAAGAATCATCTATCTTGTCCTTCGGTCAATATCTAATATTTCATGGAACGGTTAATAAAAGTGGGATACCCACCATCTGCATCTACTTACCATTAAACTAGGTCATTAGAGCATTTAAATACAAGTACATTTTGTAAATATGACAGAAAATTTGGTTTTTTTTGTGTTTTTTTCCCCTTACCCTTTTTGCACCCATTATTTGCTATACCTGATTTGTGTCATATAAATAAAATAAACCTTGCAGAGCCATCTCTTTAATCATTAGATACTTCAAAATATACTAATCACATTTTAATAAGTGAACTGAAAACAGTGCATGAACGCAAAACAAATACAAAACAAATATGTCTGTGCTTAAAATACATGCTGTACTTACTTCCTGTGACGTCTAAAAATGCTTGCTGACTTGAAGACGTTCCAGCAATATTGGTAGCACTGCAGACATAATTAGCCTCGTCACTTTGAGCAACATTGAGGATGGTCAACGATGGGTTGTTAACAGATCCACCTTGGTATTTTCCATTACTGTTGGCAATGTCGACGTTTGTTGTCTGTCCTCCTTGTATCTTTGTCCACGCAACAGAATTGGCCGACGGTGTTCCGCTTACTGTGCAAGTTATTGTTACACTGTTTGTTCCAAGAACCGCGGAATAAGAAGGTTGGGGGATGGCCACGCTAAGTAAACCTTAAAATATATTTTTTATGGTAAAACTAAACTGAAAAGGGGTCAGAAGGAAAATAAACATGTGGTATGTATTTTCAATCAATGATTGAATAGTGTACTTTGTCACTTGCATCGAGTTGAAAATGTGTAGTTAATATTAAGAGTATTGAGTTAAGAAATTCATGAACACCCAGTTGAGAAATTCATGTTGAGAAATTTGAGTATCAAGATTAAAAATCCCATCCCAATATCCCCAATTACAAACAACTTTCTGATGTTTTAAATGCTTCTCTGAATTTAGGTACCCTGTTTTTGTTATAAAACTACATGACCATATCATTTTTGAGATTGCCTTTGAACAGTAGTAATATTTATTTTGGCAATTTTCTATTCTTAAGTAAATATTCTTGAATTTATTTACCGTTTTGAATATAACTTGCATTCCATAATAAACGTTAGAGAATAACGAAGGTGCAATCAATAATTGACAGAGAAAATGGCAACATAAGGGCACACACGATGAAGGAAAACAAAACAAAAACACTGTGTTGGACACCACTATACACAAACAAACACACATAAGGTAAATAAGACACGAGCCCTCCTACAAACAACTTGTGATAAAGACAATTCAGACATCGTATTGGACATCACAACATGGAACTCAGAACGTAAAGACATCGTATTGGACATCACAACATGGAACTCAGAACGTAAAGACACATAATGGTATGCATACAAAATTTAATAATGTCCAGTTTCTGATATTGAAGCAACACAGTATATTTCAATAATATTATTCATTAAATTACTGCAAATCTGTCTAGGTTGTGTCCCTTTACCCATTACTATCCTGAATAAAAGGGGAATTCGCGGTAGTGCCTACCGCCAAAATTTGTGGGCGGAACTTATCAGCAAAAATATCCGTTGATATGAACAGCATATGTATGATTCTGTATGTCACATGACCAACGTGACGAAGGTCACATACCTCAGAAATTTGAAGTGATTTTTGTAGGTGTTAGACTGATGAAGAATATTATTTTTAATAAGACTAAAATTTTCGTAGGGAGGAACACTAGTGACCATGCATGTCAAATATTTTGCACCAAAAGTAACTTAAATTGTGTATCATTGATTTTTCCTCCTCGAGATGACTGTGGCCAAAATAATGAAGAAACTGAATGTTTGCTCCGCCCACAGCTATTTATACCCACGCTCCCGCTTTAAAATCACATGGAATTTAAGATAAAAAGAAAAATTACTGCAATTTTACTAAATGTATTTAAAATAAAATCTTATTTGTAGGAAGTGAAATTTTGTTTACAATTTCCACACAAACTTTCTGTTGTTTAACACTGCAAAGGGGCAACGCAAAGATGGATACACAATTCTCAAGAAGTCAGAAGAAATTGTCGATTTGATCAAGTAAATATACACCTGTGCATCTCCTGAATTAGAGTGAGATGGATCACCTAAATCTGAACATTAGCAGTCCAATAAGGGGAGATAATTGTTTTGCACTTTGAATCATGCTAGAAACTACATGTATATGAACTGAATGGTTGTACAGTCAAACCTGTCTTTTGCAACCTTCCAAGGAAACATTGAAATAGGGTCACATTAGACAGGTGGTCACTAATAATACACAATAATTAATATGAAATCCACTTTGATGGGAAATTAAAATTAAGGTCACATAATACAAGTTATTGCTAAATAGAGGTGGTCACTAAAGCAGGTTTGACTGCACTTCAAGACTCTTATGCATTTCTTTCTTGCCTTAGCCAAACACTAATACAATTCAAAATTTTTGATGGAATGAAACTGAGGCTGTGCAGATGAAGAGCTGTAAATAAAATTTTCATTTTGAGTTATCTCCCCTAAACCACAATGATAAAATTGAACCATAGATAAACAATCTTTTTCCGAAAATTTTTAAGAAATACGCACTTGAAAAAAGTAAACGAATCCAGCATAATTTCCCATAAAATCAAATTGTTGCTGCCTAGGATGTCAAATCTTACATATTAAATGCAATTTTTTGTTACATTTAAATTGTCAAAATTGTAAAGTATTAAATGTACCGCTGGATTAAAGTAAAAGCATTATTTTTACTCAAAATTCAAAACTTTTAACTCACTCAAATTTCTCAGCCGATTACTCAACATTTGACATTTACGGAAATAGAAACGATTTGACTACAACTAGTACAACATTAAATGTTACAACATTAAGATGTGCATGCTTATCAAACTGTTCTATATCTAAGTGTTTATTAATATCATGCAAAAAAAAACTATTACTATTAGTGTGTAAGATGATAAATTATCGATTAGTTTTGTAAAATGTCATTCCTTGTTTAATTTGTTGTTAGTTGTTTTTGAGAGTATGATGTTGATGATTTGTATGTTATGATCTAGACGTTATTCTGCACTCCTTTCTAAAACCAAACCATTATACAGTAAGTCAATAGTGTGAGACTTGAATAATATTCTCATCCCTTTGCTTTTTGCATTTTTTGCATTTTTTTTGGGATTTAAAATTGCAACCAAAAAAAATGCAAATTTTTGTGCAAAAAAATTTGAAAATATACCTCCAATTACGGTGAGAGTCGTAATATCACTGTTTCCATTTCCTACGGGGTTTTCAGCATAACATCTGTACTGTCCCTGAGAGCTGGTTGTGGCAGAATTGATGGTCAAGGAAGGGTTTCCAGGTGTACTCCCTGAATATCCGCTATCTCCAGCATTTATTAGCAGAGTATTGTCTTTCCTCCAATAGACCTTCGTCTGGAATGGAACGGCTGTGACAGTACATACCAAGGTTACAGAATTACCATAATTGGTGGAGTAACTTGGCTGTTGTATGACGACAGTTGGTAGGGCTGTAAAAAAAAAAACATGTAAGGAAAGGTATAGAAATTTACTTCATAATCTTGTTTAAATAAAACATTATCAGGAATATGATCTTATGTCATAAAAATTTTGAGTTTGATTTTTGCACTAGAAAATTGTCCAATGAGAACACAATATTTATTTGATAAAGTATTCTGATTGGCTCTTTTTTTTTTTTTAGTATGAGTACAAACTCATGCTCAAAAGTTTCTATGACTAAAACGCCAGATATCCAGTCTGAAAAAAGGAGTATCTATACCCTGGAGAAAGGTCTTCAAAATGGTGTTCAAACCATTGAGACAGATATTCAAGTATGGGATCCAATGAAAGCATTGTTGGTGGTTTTCAAAATAGTATCAATCAATGCACACTCTTGAGATGAGATGTCCATTGATCTGATGCAAAGGTGGACCAACGACAAGATGATTCGCAATGCACAGAATAGCTCTCACAATGGGTGCCTAAATTTCCTTATTCTATTCTCAAACCAAATATTCAGAATTCCTTTTTCAATTTCTATTTGCTAAATTGACACAGTTCCAATTAATTTTTCAATAATTTCTTCTTGTTTTTTTTGGTAACAAACTTTTTGTTCAGCAAATTATTTTTCACAGTTATCTCCCCTTGAACAATTACTTTTCAATTCACACAATTATCTCCCCTTGAACAACTACTTTACAAATCTTAGTCCCCAATTTAAAATAGTCTTCATCATATGTTCATTGAAATTGCATATGTGAGGTTCATGCTTGCCATTAGTTTTCACAAATACAGTGCCCCTCCCCCCCTTATAATGCCACCCTAATGGCCTAATAATAGGGGTGGCCTCTCATGTTTTTTACCATCTCATTGCATCTGAAATAAGGGACATTGCCTGTAGTGAAAGGGCCTTATCAAAGGGGGATTACTGTATTTGTCAAAATTATATTTGGACTTGTAATGTATATATTATGTTGAAATTTTGTTATTGGTTGTTTGTATTGCTAAAACACATTTATGAGCAGGTTTTTTTTTATTATATACAGTGAATTTTGTGCAATCCTACACCCCAGTTTATCCACATTCTTTGACATCTGACAAAAATTTATGGTCTGTATTTCTGTTAACTAGAATTAAATCTGAATATTCTGACATCCTGTACAATCTGACACATTTCCCTGGTCCCTTGGTGTATCAGATTAGACAGGTTCCACTGTATATATATTGTAACCTGTCTAAACCAAACCCTGAGTAAGTCAAAAACCTGCCTAATTCAGACAGACAGTCCTAGCTACTGAATATCTATGTAATTTGAACCTGTATAAACCAAACACCTGTCTAAACTGAACAAATTCTTCAGTCCCAAAGGTGTTCAATTTAGACAGGTTTTACTGTATTAAATACCTACATTGAGCATTAACTGTAATAGTATTAGTATTGACTGTCTTTGATCCATCAGTTGCTTGGCAGACATATTGGCCAGAATCAGAAGCCTGAACGTTGTTGATAGAAAGAGAAGGGTTGTTAACATCACCATTGGTTAAACGGCTATTGGCAGCAATGTTGATTGGAGATGGACTGTTATTTTTGTACCATCTGACTATGGTGGCAGGTCCGGTGACATCACACACAAGGATGACCAAAGTACCAATTGTAGGTGTGTATGTAAGCTGTGGTGCATTAATAGATAAAGGTTCTGAAACAAAAATGGTATAAATGATCAAATATGTATATAATATATAAGGGATGCTTAATTAATGCCACTTTCAACAATATTTCGTGGTGGTGATAAAATGTGAATACTACCAGTAGTTTACATTTTTCTTTAATGATCCATTACCATACCCAGATGAAATGCTTTGTTCAATACAAGACAAGATAGTCACCATTAGGGTTTTGGCAAAAAAAAAAGAAAAATATTAAGAATTAGTTGAATACCTGTACAACATGTACAGCTAAAATAAATCTGGTCCTAAATATTATTAGAACCCATTTTTCTTTTTATTTCCGATTTTTGTCTTATTCCAAATATCATCAGTAAAAATAGATCTACATGGCATTATTCAACTTTCATCACTGATTTTTCCTTTGAGCATTACAAATGGTAATATCTATTATCAAACAAGAAGGGTATTATGTGAAAAATTACAATTTATCATGCTTTCTATGTGTAACTAACTATGTGATATTATATTGACCTCAAATCCTCCATAAACATACTATTGACCATTGTTTTGTTCAATATAGAGGTCTTGTCACATGTCACATCCCAGGCTTTGCATTGGATGCAATATTGCTCCATAAAATCTGTTGTCACAAAAAAAAAATCAATGAATTACAAAATATATTGGCTATAGATAATGTCAGTTTTTTTGGGATAAACAATCTTGTTCATTTTAGTGAGTTATGTGATTGATTGTAACACTAAATGAGCAATTTTTCAGTGAGAACCAGTTACACTCGTTGAGATGATGAGTATGTCCACTTTGTACTAGACCAACATGCCAAGTCCGCTGGTAGACGTGTTGTTTCATTCCTACATATTTTCCTGATTACAAAGCCAACCAGTCTTTGCTCTTTCTCCTTAATGCTGCATGCTTAGCGGAGAAGCAATAAATGCCAATTTTATATGTCTTTGGTTTGACCCGATCGGGGATCATATCGACATATTATAATAATCTACGACACTTTGATTCTAACACGCTAATCATTTAGTATTTCACCACTGATGTGGTTTTCCATCTTAGTACAATTAAATAGTTTACCATTGACTGTGACAGGTAGATCAACCACTTGTGGGTTGTTGGGTCTGGTCTCTGGGTGATCAACCACACAGAAGATTCGTTCACCGTTCTCATTGATGGTAGGTGTCCAGGTCGCTGTTTGTTCTATATTAAATGAATTGTCACCCTGTATAAATTGGGACGATTCAACCACTTGGCTACTGTCGAAATCAGTGTTTCCATGACGCATTTGCATGGTCGCCTTTGGATTTCCTCCTACACTAACACATTTATACTGATTTGGTGTTCCTGCTGTCACCGTTGTTGGACCAGTGAGGACAGGTTGGTCTGGTTCAGCTGTAAAATAAAGAGTTATATACATGAAATATTGAGTGCATCTTCTACTTTTAGTATATATAATGCCAGTTTAACAAGGGAAACAAATTCCTCCGTTACAATCCATTAATCCATACGGACCTTAGGTCAGATCCTTGTATTGTATTATTATTCAGGTAAAAAAAATTAGCTTTGTATACTTATGCCAACAATTTTTTTTTTTCAAAAATATTTAGTGGAAATTTGTTTGTCTAAACGAAAAATTGTACCATCTTAAACATTAATATGTAGTGAAACTAATCTAAATGAATTAAAACCATGAATAAACAGGAATCCTGTAAAACCCAACTTTTAAATATAGTCCCAAATGTAGAAAACCTTTAAGTTAACCTGTATAAACCAAACACCTGTCTATTCTGAACACAAAAGTTGGTCCCAAAGAGGTTCAGTTTAGACAGGTTTCACTGTATTAATCTTTATAAAGCATTCAAACCCACATTGCTATTTGTATTTTTTATTTTTTTTAAAGATCAAAGAACTCAACAGGGAATTAATTCCCCATCAATCAAGCCTCTAATGTTTACTGTCACAAAAACCAAACATAGTGTTGGCTGACTCCAAAAAGTTTGTCAGTGACTTGCAACATGGCGGTGGTTTTCTCTGGTTCCTCCACCAATAACATTGACCGTCAAGATATAGCTAAAATATTGTCAATGGTGGCGTTAAACACCATTTTACCCTAACCCGCTGTACTAGATTTAAGAGAGACTGGCCATGACATGTAGACTGCATTATTCTGTCTCTAACATCAACATAACATTATGTCAATAGAATCTTTTTTTTTTCTACAGTATGTTTTTTCTTACTTCTTAATACTTGTTTTTATTTTAAAAATAAATAAAACAGATTAATGATAAAATATTGGTGATTTTAAAGACATAATAATTCTACACAGTTAAATGAGATCCAACCATCGACCTTGCAATTTTAAAGACATAATAACTCTTGCAGTTGAGGAGATCTAACCATGACCTTGCAAATTAAAGATATTTATTTTTCCCATGAATTATGACTAAGCATTTATTGACCCCTCTATTGTACTGTTAATGTTGTCATTCATTTAAGTGATAGTATGTAGACCTTTTGAATGGAAGTGAAGTCCTCTGATGTATCGTATTGCCGCTGAAGATCCAGTTATGAAGAGGGGATGGTACTGATCCCATTAACTGGGTTATTCCCCTTTCACACGTGTGCCTGTCCCAAGCCAGGACATGGATTTCCAAGGTCAAATATGTGGTCTTTTTGTATTCAGTGGGTTAAAGTGAGAGATCATTGTTTGTTTTGTTGATATTGGTGGAATAGTTTACCATCACTGTTTAAACATTCTTTTCTTAATTATACAAACAACTTAGATCTTGTGTACAAATAGATCAGTTCACCTCGTACATGATGCAGAAAGGTATAGACAAGAAAGACACTCCAGGATTGAGATTGTGGAAACATGGTCGACTCTGAAGGTAACTGGCATCATGATATTTAACGTTTGTTGTTGGGAATGATTTTGTCAAAATCTTATTTCTCAGGACCATGATAGTGTTTCGGGTTAAAGGGTCATACTGTAATGATATGCTTCATACTTTCTATTCAAGATGCCAGGATCTGACTTATAACTGTTCCTAACGGTTATATCCTCCATTGGGTTTTCACTTGGTCCAACAATTTCTAATTGAATGGAGATTTGGGGAGGGGGTATTTGAACTGATCTCCTGTCTCTCCAAAACCAATTGATTAAACCTCTACTCCTCCGACGAAAAAATGGTGTCCGTATAAAATCCCAATCCCCTTCCTTTTCTCCCATAAGAAAATAGTTGACTCCTTATAGACCACAATGAAGACATAATCGCTGATACACAGAAAATAAAATAACTCATGATCATACAGATTCAAATGATTCAAATTTGGCACAGAGTGCTAGAATTTATAAATTAATCATCAGCTTATTTTTATTAAACCAGTTATTTTTTTTATTCTTTAAAAGTACTACATAATCCATTATATAGTATATTTTGTTAAACAAAATGTTTACATACATTAAAGCATGACGCCTAACCACATCCGTGTTTATTCAGTGAATAGTATTGACTCACACTGCAAATATGAAGTTGAGATTAATTTAATTTTTGCCTGCTTTGTTTTCAGAAAGCAAATTACATTAAACCGTGATTCAGACTAGATCTGTAACTGAATCTCATCTTGATTTTACAACTATCAATATCACCACTAGATTTGCGAGTTCGAACCCCGTTCATGGTGAGGTGAACTCGATACAACATTGTGATAAAATTTGTCAGCGACTCGCGACAGGTCGGTAGTTTTCTCCGAGTACTCCGGTTTCCTGCACCAATAAAACTGACTGCCACGATATAACTGAAATATTGTTGAAAGTGGCGTTAATCACCCTAAGCCTAAAAACAACCTGCCAAGTTATTTGTTTCATTTTCTATTGATTGGCGAAACCATGTATTTGTGGTCACCAAAAATGCGTAGCAAACATATTTTTTTGTTTTGTGTGAAAAAAAAAGCTGACTGGAGAAAAAAACTATAGCTCCCAAGTTTAATGGTACTTTCCTTAGGGTCAATCACATTCGTATATAGATACTCGTGGCTTAAGGTGGCTTGAAATCACGGTTATTAAAACTGACGTGACCGGATACGGTATGTCATTAGATAGTGAAGAGACCAGATAAAAAAAAGGTGAGAAAGGTCCAACAATTAAACATCTAATTATAATTAAAATGATAACGTATATGCAGGTCATATTATTTTACTGTCTGACCTCTATAAAATTGGTGTACTTTAAACTCGACAATTGTAGTGTTTATCAGTACAGAATGCATGGTATCTTTATATAATTTTATACAGATAAAACAAGTTTTTTTAACACATTAAAATTGATAATTCAGTGGATAGGGATTAGGGTTATGGTGTTTAACGCCACTTTCAACAATATTTCAATTATATCATGGCAGTCAGTTTTATTGGTGGAAGAAACTGGAGTACCCGGAGAAAATCACCGACCTGTCGTAAGTCACTGACACTTTATCACATTATGTTGTATCGAGTTACTCCGCCTGGTGGGATTCAAACTCACAACTTTACTGATTGCATAGGTAGCTGTAAATCCAACTACAACACAACCACGACGGTCTCCTGACCGTTCAGTGGAACAGTCATGCATATCTCCATTGTTGTACATACAGACAGAGCAGTACCTTTTTAGATTGCCCCGGCTGTAAGGGGCTTGGTTGAGATTAAGATCATTAACTGTCGACAACAAACCGTTGGTTCTCGCCCAAATATTCACCTCAAGTGTTGAGTTTTCCAGACACCAACAACCACAAGGCCAGGGTTTAACCAAACGATTTTCTATATTTATAATGTTTTCCTCCACAATTTGTAGTTACAATATAGCTGAAAATGACCATAAACCCGAATAATAATAACCCAATCACTCCCTTTCCCTTGTCCCAAAGAAACATAATGTTGCATCAAAACGTTCGCGACCATTCGGTTCATCTCGGTCGATACGTTCTAGCATCCCGATCGAGGTTACGGAATACTACTACGAAGTTTGCCGATTGACTTCAGACATCATACATGTAGTTCAAACTACAAAAATAGTTCGCAAATCCGCGGGTGTAAAGGTAAGCATATTTGTATTTGATATAACCGTAAAACTAAATACTATTAAGATTTTAGGTGTGGATATTCTTAATTTAATCCTATCACGTTCGCATTAGAAATGACCGGACCCATTCATAATATCAAAAAATAATATTCGAAAACGATTCAGTCTTTATAAATTCATTATTGGCGTATATTGTATTTAATAAATCAACATATCTTATAAGTAGTCCTTTGAAATAATTAAGAGTTCGTACATTTCCAATATTCTAGGTGTTTTTTTTATTTCTCGTTCTTTCTTTTTTTAATTGTGGGAAAAAATAAAAACATAAATGATATACCAAGTCTTAAGTTGTAGGATTAATCTTTGAAGCAATTTCTGAACTTGGCTAATTCCCACTTCAATATCAATGATTTGTTGTTGACCTCGAGTAGAAAACTTAAATTCAACTTTACTTAAAGACTACTACATGTATTAGGATTACGTTTCGCGCCAATTTCAACATTTCGGTTATATCCTGTAGTCAGTTTTTTTGGCGGGTGAATGAACTGAGTGATTGTTGTTTTACTCAAGTGAGCAAATTTAAACTATATTATTGCGGAACAAATCAATTTTGGAGGAGATAGAATGTCCTCTTTGCATTAGACCAATACATTGACTGATTTTTATAGTACTGGCCACGCTGGAACAATAGTCCACGTGTAGATATGTCCTTGCAATTGGACACATTATCCCGATTCCAAGACAACCAGCCTTTGCTCTTTATCTTTAATGTTTTGTCCTTAGCAGAGACGCAAAAATTTGTATAGGCTTTGGCTTGACACAATTGTAGCTCGCACCCACGATCTATCAGACTACCACACTCAGGCGAGTACACTCTCGAACACACTCCGAAGCGGTTGTTTCGCACTCTAGGCAAATATTACCGATGTTGTAGTTATATTGGTCGAGTCCCGAAACCAAAGTAACCGAATACAATCACCAACTTTATTCGGCAATTTATCACAGAATTGAATCGAGTACACCCAACCATTGGCCGGACCTCGAGCTCAAAAAACCTTAGTGGTGATAGTCACTGACTGTATTGGTAAATATGAAACGATCGCAGTTATGGGAACTTTAACCCGAGGAAGACTATATATATATTTTGAACATTGTATAAATCAAAGCCACCTTGACACCATATAGGAGTTAATACAGTTTTTACTATACCTAATTTTATATGGCTTTTACATGTAAACTATGATCGCAATTATGGAACTATAACTGGAGGAAGTCTATATATTTTCTGAACTATAACTAGAGGAAGTCTATATATTTTCTATATATTTTCTGAACATAGTATAAATCAAATTCAAAGCCACCTTCACACTATGTAAGATAGACTATATATGAGTTTACGGTTTTAACAATGCATAATTTTATGGTTTTTACATGTACAATGCCTAATTTTATACGATTTTTACATGTGCAATGCCTGATTTTATGTCTTAACAATGCCTAATTTTAGACGAGGTGTTTTATTTTTTGATTTGGAGCCTGTTAAGTGAATACACATAATGTATTGGAAAATATCATTATTTTTCATTAGATGATAAAGATCGCTGGATTTATGGGTGAGGAACGAGTCAACACGAAATCTATTACAAATGTTGGTCAGACTGGCCAGATGCGTGTCTGTTATCATTTCTGTTTACTCAAGGTATTCGGCACAGGTCGCCAAGTTCAACAAATTGTTCACCATACAATGGATAAGTTTTTTTTTACTGAAACCGGTTTTCAGCAATTGAGGAATGCTCTTTGTTTTTTTTGTAATTATTTCCAGGTGTTGCTCCAATTTAATCTACTTGACATGTACTCCGAGCCATTAACTACATTTTGAATGCATATTATACACTTGACCACATTTCCTCAATGCATATCTAATGATATTACAACAATCCAGATTGCCATCAAATCTTGAAAAAATATTTATTTTTGAAATAGCAAACATCTGAAGAACAAGTTGTAATTTCGAACCGCAATTTGTGTCAAACATTTTGCCGGTAGGTAAGATGGTACGGTGATAAATTAATATTATAATTTTTCGCTTGAACAAATGCTATTTTTCTTGTTATAATTGTAGAAATGTCAGATGAGGTTATGTAGACCCTTTGTTTTTATAAATTGTAGATAAAATACAAGTTGACCATGTTTTTCTAAGCCGAGATATCTTGAACACCTGTGACCGGTCTACATGTGTGGTTGTAAATGTTAATTTTTAATTGAATAAGTATGTCTCAAAAGTGCATATATTAATCTTTAAAAATATTATTACAAAAAAAATGTAAGGCTTTGATGACAAATGAGAAATTATTATTCCATTTAAATTCCACCGAGTAGATTTTTAGCTTGGTTTGGCCAGAAACATATAGATTAAATAGGCATAGCTATAACATGGACTTAGTCTCTCTCCTTCAGTTAGGAATCGGTGTTATTTTTGTTTCTCTGTTGTATAGTTTTAAAGGAAATGTCTGATTAATTCATTAAAATGGCAAATATCAGAAAAATGAAATCAGATTATAACATAAGTTGGGTATCATGCTGTTTAACGCCACTTTCAACAATATTTCAGGTATATCGTGGCGGTCATTTTTATTGGTGAGCAAGCCACTGGCAAACTTTATCACATAATGTTGTATCGAGTACACCTGGACTGAGCGGGATTCGAACTTGCACAACGTTAGTGGTGATAAGCACTGATGTGTAGGTAATTATGAATCCAACTACGACATCATCATGACCATGACGGCCCCTAATACATCAGTTGGTCATAAACACCACAACTGATATCAAGAAAAAATATTAACTAAATTACCTACACCTTACCAAGAACTAAATATTAGAACTAATGATATTATTTTATCATAGTCATTTCAGATATAGTTATGATGACTGACTTTGGTATATTTGTATTTATTACATACTTAGTTAAAATAAAGGCATTTTTGTATGACCAATATGACCGGAAGTAAACTGTACATATTTTCACACCCCGGGAAAATAACCTGTTATTAGGTGCCCCTCGTGCGTTTCAGACAAATAAACAACTTCCAGTGTTTACGTCTGCAGATGTCGGAAGTATATAATAAATAGTTTAATACATGGGCATTTCCATATTGGCCTGTTTATCATCCCTCGACCCATATTGGCCCTCGTTTACAACCAATATTCATTTGCTTTTTCTTTATATCTGAACGAATCTATAATGCCATCAATTACAGTATTGAATTGGTATAAACATATTTATTGGTATAACTGACATATATAAACAGAACAATAGCAATTCTATAATAGGATTCAGAAACAAGCAAATGCTTTTTTTAAATCTGTTTCCTATGAAAAACATACAAATATCACAAACAAATATATATGCATGCTGATTTAAATTTTAAACTTGTGAGAATTATTTATACAAAGAGGAAGAAAAAAAAATGTATGTAAGCATGTAGTTGAAAACTACACAATTTACTTGAAAATAATAATACAAAGAGATTGAATAAGATTGAAAAGGTGAAACATATTATTTGAGCATGTCAGTGTGTAAATCTTTTACTTCTTATGATAAAGGTTTGGACTGATTTAAATACTGCCTTGTTTTCTTCATCATTTAGATTAACTGAGCCAAAAATAAGTAGATTCAGTGAAATTGTTTCGGGAATGTCCAAAAGTGAGAAGAAAAGTTGTTGTCTCAAGAGTCGTGTGATGCGGACAATCTAATAAGAAATGAGATACAATTTCAGTTATTCCACAGTTACAATTTGGCGATTCAACAAGGTTTCTAATAAAGAGGTGTGCATTTAAGGCACTACAATTCATACGTAGTCTCGCATGTAATATCTGACCTAACCTACATCCAACATAATAATGGGCTGGAACTTTAGTGTTTTTAGTGTTGATAAGAGATTTAAATGAATTTAGCTATTCCAAATTACGGGTGGGAAGTGGTAATTCATTCCATGCTTTTACAGTTGAGGGCAGAAAGCATTCAGAATAAAGGCTAGTTCGACAGTTTATATTAACAATATTGTTTATTTGTCTAGTATTATGGGTATGTCGAGTACCTACAGTTTTTGGAATTAATTCAGCTAAATATTGGGGTGTTTTATTGTAATTCATTTTATGAAAGAGAACAAGCTTGTGAATATTTCTTCTATCTTTTAGTTTCTCCCATTTTGTTTCTTCATACAAGCTGTCATGTGATGTTAATCTGGTCCCCCCAGTTACTATTCTTGCTGCATCTAATTGAATATTCTCTAATTTATTGAATTGCTTTTTCATTATCTCTGAATAATGGAATGAATCTATATAATATATATAGCGTCCCATGGTCATTGTCAATACAGGCTTACAATTGTGTTTTCGTTTTGTTTTATGGTGTTTAACGCCACTTTCAACAATATTTCAGTTGGGGGTTAGTTTTTTTGGTGGAGGAAACCAGAGAAAACAACTGACCTGCTGTATGTCACTGAAAATCTTTATCACATAATTATATACACCTCGCCCTGAGCAGGATTCGAACTCAAAACATCAGTGTTGATTGGTACCAATTGCATAGATAATTGTAAATCCAACTACCATGCGATCACGGCCATGACAGTGCCCTCAAAATTGCAATTTGGTCGAAACTTACCATATACTTGAAAGAACCAAGTTGATGTCAGTGGGTTCTGGAGAACATTGTTATCGACCTGACATTCAAATACAGCCAAATGATGTTTGGGTTGAGCAATAAATGTGTAATCATTGGTTGATGTACCACCGGATTCCGTCTGTATCTCGTCTATTAAAGTAGATCCTTCATACCATTTCACAGTTGGTGTTGGGTTACCACCAGATGACGAACAACTCAGTGTGATCGAATTTCCTTCCAAGATGAAAGTAGGTCCATTTATCTGTGGAGGCCCAGGTGGAACTGAAAATAAAAAGAGTGAGTAATTGTTTATTAACGCCAAAGTAACCATGGCGAGAACAAGTGAGATGATGGTAATAATGATGTTCGCATCGTACTAGACCAACATGCTTAGTTGGATTTTTATAGTGCTAAAACACTGAAAAACAGTTCTCGGGTTTACACATCTCTCTACACAGACACAGTAACCCCATTCCGAGCCAACCCAGTATTTGCTTATAGTGCAGAGAACAGCATAACAACTGCAAAGGACTACCTCCCAGCTTTTTTGGGGACTATCCACTAGGAATATATGTAACCTTAGTAGACTTTGGCAATACTGTTTACGTTCTTACTTGCCCCCCAAAGACTGCTAAAACATTTGACTGTAACCTTTGGCAAGAGCGTACCTGATGAAGGCAATTTCCGAAACACTGTGTTCATCATGTAATTCCCGAAACACACTGTGTTCATCAGGTAATTCCCGAAAACAAACACTGTGCTCACTGAATGAGATATCCAAGTTTTCACTACATGTTTTTTTTGAGACTGACTATCTACTTGATGCACCGGACTTTATATGTATACCAGTACTTGTATTGTACCCAAGACCGGCCTTAAGCCAATTGGGCTCGTGCTTAAGGGGCCATGTACTGGAGTAGTCCACTCTCGGATGTTCAAGTACACATAACACACTGCAGGTTTTACAAAGAACAGCAATGGGACCCGCAACTCCTAAGGTCGGCTCTGATTCTACCAATGAATTTAAATGCACTAAATCTGCATTTCGGGAGATGTTTCGTAAACACTGACAGGAAGAGGAAATGCAAAAAAATAGGTATGCCTTAGTGAAAGTCTTTGTTAATTTTTATGGATGTTTAAAATACACACATATGCTGTTTACTCGGGTTTTCATTACGTGTGTATACAGATTATATTTATTTAGGTTTTCTAATGTTTGTGTATGTATCATGTTAATTTCCCAATATTTGTGGAGGGATAATCTTCATCATATTTCTATAATTATATTTGTACAGGTGATGATTTTATTGCCGATTATTGTTGCGAGTTCATTCATATTTTCTATTTTTTTAGGGTTAGGGTTGATGTTATAACAACGCTTAACGCCACTTTCAACAATATTTCAGTAATATCATGGCAGTAAGTTTTATAGGTAGAGGAAACAGGAGTATCAGGAGTAAACCACCAACCTACAGGAACTCACTGACTGACTAATATTGTTATTTGCTCTTTGTATATTGTATGTTTGTAAACAAATTAATTTCATCGAGGTGTATTAATGTTTATACATTGATGGTGCAGATTTAGACTATTTTGCAGTTAATGGGGTCATCTGTTCTCATATGCAGCTTGTTTTGTTAAAATGAGAAATGTGGACCCGGCCTCTGCATAAAACTTTATTCATGTTCATATGCATTATATGGTGAATTATTTATGTTTATTTGTTGCTGTCGGTTGTATTAAATCATAGATATTTGTATTGTATTGTGTTTATATGTCTTCAAACCTTTTGGGGGTAAAATTGTGCATAACGAAAACGATGTTAATTATCTAAATGACTTGTAGTATACTTACTTTGACCTAATGCTGGAACAATAAATACAATAAAGGAGCAGAAAAGAATCCCCTGTTGTGTGGCACTGTATTTTGACCCTGCCATCGTGTTGGTGGCACTTGATAGAAAACCCTATCTATTGCCTATTCCACCGACAGTTAAACCTGAAAATGAAAATTAAAACAATACATAAACCCTGTGTCTCTTGAGACGTTCGCTTAAGATCAGTTTGGCACTTGACTTTTTTGGTGATAAGGGAGGTGGCAGTTTGTAGCTTGTGTGTTAATTCATTTTTATGCAATATAATTTTTCTCCAAATTAAGCACTTCTGTGGGAATAATGCATGACAGATATCGAGTGCTCCGGAAAAGTTAGCATTTCCTGTCTCACATTCATGGACAATATTTTTACCGTTGCTTCTACATGAAAATAAACACGTGGAGAAAGGAATTCGTGTACGGAAACAATCAGTGGCCGAAAGGAAAAAAAAAACTGGAGAATTTGAAAGATTTGTGAAGAATCATGCACATGTGGTATTTGATTTCGCTGGTCTCTTTTCACTTACATGTATTTTATACTGGAACTTCGTGACAATGTTGCAAGAAATTCATCAGACACGAGACCGTCCACAACGTCAATCTCCAGCCCCTCCCAACAGAAACTTGGAAGTTGGACTAACAATTCTTAGAAATACTGGTAAATCTTATGATCGTAATATTTCCTTTTCTGTTACATAACTGGCAACAAGGTACAATATATTTACCTAGAGCAAATCAAAGGCCCATGCACTGCAGGTACCAATATGTAACACACCTAATTTGTAAGAATACACAAGGGATAACATTCACAAAGAAATTAAAACAACACAATATAGTATATGGAAATATGCCATCAAACAACAAAGTGTTAATCAAATGCCATAAAACTATTGATATAAATGGATTAATCTATTGATCAATTTATTTTTACAAATATTGTTATTCTGTAGAATGACCTTGTATTTGTTGTTTTTTTGTTGTTTTTTTTTTATTTTTTTTTATTATTTCTCGAGGTTTTTATTATTATTTTTCATTTTTTGGTGAACCATAGAATCCGACCGTGCTAACCAATGGTATCAAACAGTGAGCCACTCCTTTAAACACTTGTCGTACAGTAGTGATTGTCAGTGTAAGGATCCGCCCACACAATCAAATGTATTCCACCACTCCATAAAAGCATGATTAATTAACAGGACAAATGGACGAACATATTCACTAACTATTCAATTCAATTATAAAATATGGATTTATATAGTATATTAAATATAGCCATTGCGAATGAATCACCTTCGTCAGTATTTAAATTTCAATGAATACCAATCTATTAATGTATTATATATAGATCATGCGTAGCTTTAAATAAGAGAAATTAATCTGAATGAAAGTTTAGCATTAAAGAAGTTTTTTATTCAAATATTTAAATATTTAATTGGGGTCAATCTCAGGTCTGTCCATCTTAAAAGCTCTGATTGTCCATTGACTACTCAGCGTTTGACATTGAGACCTTTTGAAGATTTACAGTTGAAGAGATTGCACAGAAACGCCCCCCCTCCCCCCCCAAAAAAACTACGAAGAACTTTAACCTCGGTATTTTCCAATGTATTTTATATGCAAAATAAATCTGTAACAACATAAAATTATAATTTTAGCACTAAAGAATCGTTTTGTTCAAAACTCGGAAACTTGGTTTTCAATTTTCCTTTAAATATTTCAAACAAAACTGAAATAACGATTGATTTTTCACACAGAGAGAATCGCTAAATCCAAAAAAAGGGGTGGTAAATTTCGTGACTGCGTCTCAACTTTGGGTGACCAGCAGTTTCTTAAAAATTAACATCTCAAAATCTGACACAGTATGATAGCTGCAGCCATTATATTTAAATCTCTACAACAGCATCTTTAAAGAGTCTGATAATCAATTCCAATGGCTGCCACCATTATTGGTTATTCATTATTATTTTGCCGAGCAGTTTTTGGCCAAAATAAATAGTCATATTATGTGTTTACGCCTTCCTTTTCGTGTTCAGTATATTTGAAACTGAGAACACTTATACAACATGTAATAACACGACCTAGTATACTACCGTTAATCCAATCACCACGAATTAGCTTCAACATTACAGAAAGGTAGCTATAAATATATAGGTATAACAACATCCCCCCCCCCTGACTAGAGGTTTGGGTTATTGTGTTTAACGCCACTTTCAACACTATTTCAGTTATATCGGGTCGGTCAGTTTTATTGGTGGGGGAAACTGGAGTACCCGGAGAAAACCACCGACCTGTCGCAAGTCACTGACAAACTTGATCACATAATGGTGTATCAAGTACTTTACTTAACTAACACTTCAGTTTAAATAGAAGATGTTTGTTCTTATCTTAAAGTGTTACAATCCTTTCCTGTCATATTGAAAATTATGTTTAACAATGTGGTGATCGGGAAACATAAGCAAAGGCGCCAACACTAAAAATTCAATTAATCCAAAAATGCTGTTCCAATTTAAATTTATTTTTGTATACAAGTATTTGCAAATCATAGCATGAAAGTTTTCAAAATCCATGTCGTAATTCATAAATTTACTAGAATATTCCCACAAATGCATTTCAAAAATCAATTTCATAATTAAAAAAAAACTAAGATTTTTTTTCAAACATAACATAATTATTTTTAAAAAATCTTTAAAAAATCTTACCGTCCAAGTAATATACAACAATCCAGATGTTTTCTATTCACTGGTCAATTGAGTTGTGGACACACCTTGTAGATTTATTTTATTTTATATATGGTTTAAAGACTTATTACATAATTGACCACTCACTCTCCGGACCTTTCAGCCAACTTGTAGAACAACATTTTTTAAAAGGTGTGTATTGATTTTTTCTGCTTTCTCATTGGTTAAGAATTGATCCCAAACATTTGACCATTGTATGTTTGGTTAAAGTATTTTAAATATGAGGCCACGCAATTTGCAGTAATGTAGTATGCTTTTATTACTGGATTTTCAAACAAGAAAAATATTCGGATCACAGTTGTTTACAAAAATTCCAATCTCTTATTCTTCAAACAGAAAAATTTTAATAATGAAAATGCGGAGATGGTTCGTTGTTTTTATAGTGTTTACCGCCACTTTCAACAATATGGTTTATTTTCTTACAAAGGCGAATTCGGGATTTTTTCAAAAGCAAGTGTGCGCTTAAGTTTGTTTTTTTTTTTTTAATACTTATCCTTTGATTGGCTATTTTCATAAAAAAAAATGTATACACGTGTATTTTAAGATATATTTTAGAACTCTTTTTTTTAATTTAGTTGGCTGGCTTGGTTTATGGTACTTGACGCAACTTTCAACAATATTTCAATTATATCGCCACGGTCGGTTTTATTTGTGTAGAAAACCGGAGTACTCGGAGAAAACCGCCGACCTGTCGTATTTTTTTTTTAATTTATCTTACACACGACGATAAACGATGCAAGGAATTTATAAACATTTTTAAGAAGATTACAAATTTTCGTCTTACTGTTCCATTCATTAAATAGCGGTCATAGCAGGTTACAATCGATTAGAGACCGCAACAATACAAATTGGACATAATACATTGTATTCTCAATTTTGATAAGAAATATTTTCCCTTTTCAAGCATCAAGAGTATTTTTAAGAAGTTCGTCTCTTCTCCCATCAGGCAAGGGGTAACGAGGATTTCGGGAATATCTGTCAACATGCAATACATTGTATTCTCAATTTTGATAAGAAATATTTTCCCTTTTCAAGCGTCACTAGTATTTTAAGACGTTCTTATCTACTCCCATTAGGCAAGCGGTAACGAGGATTTTGGGGAAATATCTGTTCACATGCAAACTGAAACTGAGGGGTAACGAGGGTCTTGGGAAATCTCTGTTCATATATACTGACAAGCGTTAACGAGGATTTCGGGAAAATCTCTGTTCACATGCAAATTGACAAGCGGTAACGAGGATCTCGGGAAAATCTCTGTTCACATGCAAACTGACTTGTATGCGGTAACGAGGATTTCGGGGAAATCTCTGTAAACATACAAACTGACAAGCGGTAACGATGATTGGCGGGAAAATCTGTAAACATGAAAACTGACTATAGCGGTAACGTGGATTTTGGGAAAATCTCTGTAAACACGCAAACTGACATGCTAAGTGTTGTCTATAATAGGGCATTTGCATGTATAATTCCACATGTGTGCTTCTTGCCTGCATTAGAAATGAGAGTGAAAGTCACATTTAATTTTAACAGTTCAATGAAATAATTCAAAATGTCTTGTCTCAATGTTTTATGCGCTTTTTATTTGACACTTTCAATTCACTAAATATATTTCAACTGTACGTCGTTTCTGTAAAAGCAGCAGTCAAAATGAGTGCACAGAATCACCATTTTGAGATTCGTGTTTAGCAACAAAAAAAGCATAACTATTTTATACAAATGAAGTTGCATACGTGAAATTAAGATGTGGCGAAAAAATATATTTACACTTATTTGAACACAAAAACATTCCATAAAATACATTTGCTCTAATATTTATATTTGATAATTTTGTTTAAGAAAACGATAATTTTAGACAAATTAAAAAATATGCAACTGTGTTGGGAAAATACTACGGAAGCATAAAATATCATATACATATAATACATAAACAATATCGAATTTGAATGTTGGTGTTTAACACCACTTTCAGCTATATTTCATCTATATCATGGCGACCAGTTTTAGTGGTGGAGGAAGCCGGAGTATCAGGAGAGAACCACCGACCCTGAGCAAGGAACTGGTAAACTGTATCACTTGCGGCTGCGAGTCAGGTGCACCCTTTCTTGTAATTTACAAAGCTGGGCACGAACCCATGCCGTATTGGTGATAGGCTTGTATGAGTTGTTAGATCCATCGACCTAACTCATTGAGCCACCCGGGCCCCTACAATATCAGCTATTGACTTTTGTATATATTTCTTATATAACAACTAGGTTTAACATGTAAAACTTGTGTTATACGGTTGTGAAATATGAGGTATGGGTAATAATGATATTTTGGAAAGAGTACATCTAAAATTTTTGTAAATTATTGTTAAATTTAGAAATAGATGTTAAAGTGAGACTATCTCATTCTGGACCCAAAAAAATTTGTGGTAAAGAAATAAAAATATCAGCTATTATGTACAAATTGTGTTTCCAAATGTCAGTAGAGGATAGATGTAATTTTCTGTGGTTGAATAAAATTAGCAATATATTGAAGGAATGCGGCATGTCTAATATCTGGAATACGCAAACCTTTCTTAATTCTACTTTGTTAATAAACACTAAAACTTAAACTTCAATTTGAACAAACTTGGCATTCACTAATAGATGATTCACCAAAGGCTAATAATTATAAGCTTTTTAAGACATCCTTCCAAATGGAAGACTATTTTGAACTCCTGGAACACAAAAAATGCCATTGATTTCTGCAGATTTAGAACCACATATCATAAGTTACCAATTGAGCAGGGTAGGTGGGATAATATTGATAGAAATAATCGAATATGCTTTTTGTGTAATAGTGATATCGGAGATGAGTTCCATTATATTTTACAATGTCAATAGTTTAAACCTAGTCGAAAATTATTACTATCAAAGTATTATAACAATCATGTGAATGTATTAAAATTCAGAAATCTTATGACTTCACAAAAACAAAACTGTACTTACTAAATTATGCAAATTAATAAAGATAACAGAAAAGGTATTTTGCGATCCAGGCTGAAACATACCAACCATTATTTATCTGATGTACTTGTAATTATTGTAAATACTAACTAAAATGTACTTCTCTATACCTATGTATATGGTTTGTTGAGAAATAAAGATATATATATATAACAATATTTGTTATTAAGTTTCCTAATTTCTCTGCATTTATTCATTTTCCCATGAAAGGAAAAATGTAGCCTATTATTTATAGCACAAATAATACAAACTCGTTTTAAATGGAGTATACATTCTTTTCATTACAGCTACTAATTGTTTAATAAACCATTCCCATACATGGCTTTTTAAAAGTTGTACATTAAGGACTTTCAGTGACCTGTCTGCTGGTCACAATACATTGGAAAATTATACCTTGCCATTACTTCTATATATAGATGATTTAATTAGAAAAAAAAATACCTGTGTATATAAACTTGATTTTTTATCCCCATCCAGATTAACCATCTACAGACACTAGCTCAATAAAGATCTGTACTGTCAATGGTAAAAAGAGTGTCAGTGTGTAAAATAAAAAGTGTTAATACCTACATTTTTGTACGTATTAATATTTGTTTACCATTGATTGTGTGGAATTTTTATTGATACAGTGTCTACTGCCTGTGAACCATCACAGGTACTAGACACAATCAATATTACATTCTTTTCAAGAAAGACACATTTTGTACATGCAATTTAAGGCGAAAGCGAATGACCCATAACAGCATAACCGGGCTGATATTGCTCTGTCAGTCCAACTGGGGCGATAACGCCATATCAGACTGGTCTGACTATTTTAAAATAGAGCTAAATTAATTGCAAGTATATAATAAATAGATTAACATATCGACCTGGTTATCGGAGCCGTCGTGATCGTATGGTAGTTGGATTTATAGCTACCTATGCAATCAGTGGTTATCACCACTAACGTTGCGAGATCGAACCCCGGTCAGGCGAAGTGTACTCGATACAACAATATGTGATAAAGTTTGCCAGTGACTTACGACAGGTCGGTGGTTTTCTCTGGGTACTAAGGTTTCCTCCACCAATAAAACTGACCGCCACGATATAAATGAAATATTGTTGAAAGTGGCGTTAAATACCATAACCCTCGCCCTAACCCGACCTGGTTATGGTCCCTCGCCCTAACCCGACCTGGTTATGGTCCCTCGACTTCTTCGCATTTGACAGATGCAGGGGTCTCTGGATGTTAACCATGCAGGCCGATATGATACAGGGGTATCCGAGTGTTAACCAGGTCGATATAATACGGGGGTCTCTGGATGTTAACCAGGCCGATATGATACAGGGGTCTATGGGTGTTAACCAGGTCGATATAATACGGGGGTCTCTGGATGTTAACCAGGCCGATATGATACAGGGGTCTCTGGATGTTAACCAGGCCGATATGATACAGGGGTCTCTGGGTGTTAACTAGGCCGATATGATACGGGGGTCTATGGGTGTTAACCAGGCCAATATGATACGAGGGTCTCTGGGTGTTAACCAGGCCGATATGAAAAATATCGTAATTTAATCTTTATTTAATTTCTTAAAGTCAACGATAAGAAAATATTATCTATTGAAAATATTTTCATAGGATTGACTTTGTGGAATTCATATTGATATAATGTCTAGTGCCTATAGTATGGAACCATCCATGACTACTTTATGACGATTCTGAAAATCTAAATGTTTCGTAAATATAAAAAAAAACATTTTCTTCTTAAAATTTCACGTCATAAATACTGAATTACTTCTAGAAGAGACGCCATAACGATAATGTTCTTATGAAGCCTGTTCACATATTTCCATTTTTCCGTAGATATTTGTGGATGGGGTCAAATTATAGGTCAGCTCAAACTCCCTCAGATAAAATAGCACATTCCTTATCTACATTACACCTCGACAATAATACCTCTTATTAATCAACTGTTATAAGTTTTATGATGTTTAACGCCACTTTCAACAATATTTCAGTTATATCGTGGCGGAACTGTTATTAGAAATAGTGGTGCTATAGATATGTGAAAAATACTGCTTCCACATGTTCAATATTCCTTAATGTAGAGTGGACATTATTATCATAATACGTAGAGAGAATATCAACAATTAAATATTAATAATGAACTATATTTGGTTCCATGTCTTTATATACCCTGATTCAAAAAGCCAATACATTTAATCATCACTGGTGGAGTCACGAGAACCTTGATCACAATGGTATTTAACAGAAGTGGGCGTTAGTTTATTATATATGTATATATATGTATTTTAAAAAATAAGACATATTCATCGTTGTAATAATAAAACATACATGTATTCTTAAAGACTATTTAAAAGGGCGCCGAACGTTTGCGAAATTGTAAACGTAAAACGAAAGGTTCGTGATTGTTCGTTTAAAAATATTGATTTGCTCATTTTTGATAGTCATAATCGTTAAAAAAAAAAAAGCACAACCGTGTTTTAAAATAGCACAAACATCTGGCAATGATCAGTTTAGAGTCATAGTGTCTGTTTTCTAAGCCTATCTTTTCGTGTTTTTTTGCAGATAAATGAAAGTCAGCAAGTGATTGTTGTGAGCAATTTTCCAGCTAAATCATGGTGAGAACGAGTTCTGATGCACCGCTGTCCGCTCTGTAGACCAACACGTTTAGTTGGATTTTTATAATGAATCAATGATTGTTGTTTAACACCAAATGAGCACTTTATACAGTTATATCTAGGAGAGAACAAGTTACATTAGATGAAATGATGTACTAGACCAACACTCCCATTAGTTGAATTTTTATATTGCTAGCCCACTGAAACAACAGTCCACGGGTAAACATGTCGCTCCACTCGTGACACATTATCCTGATTCAGAGCCAACCAGTCTTGGTCGTACTCCTTGATGCTGCGTGCGTAGTGGCAATAAATATAATTATATTCATATAGTTTTTGGTTTGACTCGACCGGGGCTCGAACTCACGATCTACCGCACTTGAGGAGAACACACTAAACATTACACCATCTATACAGTCCTAGAAATGAAAATTTGAATTTACTAGTCCGAATCTAAATTTTGAATTTATTTTTGTATAGTTCTAAAAAACTGAAAAATGATTGGTCCGAACAAAGTTTTACTGGTCTTGGGTCGGAGCTCATTGTGACTACTGCCTATGTAGTTGAGACAATATAGAGAAAATACCTTCTTGCATTAATTTTCACTTCAGGAATTTGGGTGCCTTTCATGAAAACGACACGTTTTTAGTTTACAATAAATACTTTTGACTATTGTAACCATTATGATACATAGTTCAAAGGATTAAAAATAGAGAATGACAAATTTAAAAAAGAAATTAAATATCAAGATATGTGAATGGATACGAAGTATTATATTTATTCGATTGAGCTTCCTAACCACATATAACTTACTAGAAAAGCAAAGCTAGCCTGTAAGCAATTTAATGGTCAGTCGATTTCTTGTTTTTATTAATACTGAAATTAAATAACAAAAATATTCGAAATTGTTGAACTGAAAAGTACAAGAAACTTACATCCAAATCTGAACTAGAAACCTTGAACCGACATGACACTGGAAATACTGGTCAAATAAAGCTAGAAACCTTGAACCGACATGACACTGGAAATACTGGTCAAATAAAGCTTACTGGTGTGTATAAATAACACTGTCAATACCAGTTAGGTACACAGCAACATATATATATATTTATTTATTTATTAATTAATTAACTTTGATTTATTACCCTTAATATGATCAAATCTGTCAATGCAATATAAAAACTTTCATTGGGTCAATACGGCAAAAACCAGTCCAATACGGATATTTTCCGTATTGGCCCGATTCCAGTCAGTCCAATAACAGCTAGATCGGAATCCGCTAAACGTTTCGACAATTGCAAGGAAAAGTCCCGAGAGATATTGGACTGGTTAATTAATAAAGGTATCATTACGTGATGTTTTTCATATTGGCCTAGTTATAGGTCCTCGGTCTGCTGTATTGGCATTCGGCTGTGCCTCAAGCTAATACAGCAGGCCTCGGACCTATAACTAAACTAATATGAAAAACATCACGTAATAATACTATATTATAACAAGCCCATATTTTTTCTCGATAAATTAACACTCGAGATTTGAAAACTGCAACACATACTGCGAAATCACACACCGAGAGCAAGAATAATTTTCTTGCATATAAATAAAAAAGCATTTTTTGTTGAAAAAATTACACAATAGAAAACTGCAACACACCGAGATCAAGACCATTTTTTTTTACATATCAATAACAAGCCAGTTTTTTTTTTCTCGAAAAATTGACACTTGAGATAAGAAAACATTCAACACATATATTGCGAAATCACACACCATATTTCAAAGACACATTTGTTACGAATGAATATTAACGACATGAATAATTCAACAGATTAATAACTTTGTGGCCAGTATAATACATACAGTAGTCTGGTAATTAGTGCTAGTTGTATAACGCCAAGAGAAATTTTTCAGGGATATCATGGCGAGGACAGATTACATTTTGACAGATGATGGTGACCGTACTGTACTAGACCAACACGCTTAGTTGGATGTTTATAATACTAACTCACTGAAACAACAGTGCACGGGGAGACATGTCTCCACTCGAACATATTATTCTGCTTCCGAGCCAATCAGTCTTGGCTATTTTTCCTTCGTATTGTGTGCTTATTGAGGAAACAGAATATACCAATATTATAGCATTTGGCATGGCGCTACCTCGCTCGAGGTGAGTACGCTACCCATTGCACTGTTCACCGATACGGTTCAGTTGTATATAACAACATTTTGCATATGTTATTGTCTAAATAATGACAAAAGGATTAGACACAAATTTTTCAACTTCGTATTGTCTTTTCCATATACATACATACAATATACAATATGATATATATTATTATTATTATGGCATAATTTCGATAAAAATTAAATATGAAGACATGCGACAATAAATCTAGCAATAACACAGAATCATTGCATAATGGAATACCATTAAAGGTAACTAATCAAACAGACCCGAGTATAAAAAAACCCTGAGATATAGACAGTAATACATATACAACTAAATATCCAAGTCATATAGTTGGTAAGGGAATATGGTATACATCATTATGATAAAGAAATTATTCCAAAAAGAAGGTGAGCTTTACTAAAGTTTCGAAATCAATTCACTGATTTAAGAGGCGTTGTTTTGGAAGAGGGCGGTGCCTACCATCTCATATAACCGACATAGCAAAGTCAAAAGCTTGATAAGTTCTAACCCTGCTCTTGGTGAGGTGTACTCGATACAACTTTATGTGATAAAGTTTGTCAGTGACTTGCGACAGGTCGGTGATTTCCTCCACCAATAAAACTTACCGCCACGATTTAACTGAAATATGATTGAAAGTCGCGTTAAACTAACTCATTGAGCCACCCGGGCCCCTGGGAGCTTGAAAAGCGTACAACTTTAAACACAAGTGGAAAATCCTCCAAGGTTTTTTGATATGTTTCTCTGTCATCTTTTTCTTCTTAAAATTAATTGAAAAGAGGACTTGCATCAATATTCAATGATGTAATTATGGTTTAAATTTCTGTTTATTCCAGATTAAAATATAGAGGTTTTTACTTTTAGTAATGATTGTTATACTGAATGGTAGGCGGGGCTGTCAAGTGTCATTTTCCAAGGATTATCACTGTGTGTAAAGAGTTCACATGACCTTTCTCCGGGTGATCTAAATATGATGCAACATTCTTATCAACTAGTGTTATAAACAACAGGAGGGTTTCATACAATGTAATTTAAGCGGAACATTTACGTCCACATTTCACAAAATTATTGGAGTGGGCGAGCGATTGTTGTTTAACGCCAATTCAGCAATTTGTTGGCTATATCATGGCGAGAACAAGTTAATTTTCAATGAAATGATGATAAGGCCCGTTTTGTTCTAGACCAACACGCTGAGTTGATTTTTATAGTGCTAGCTCACTGACCCGACCGTGGCTCAAACCCATGATCTACCGTACTCGAAGCGAGCACGCTAACCATTAAGCCGCTGATGCGGTTTCAAAATTACCAGTATTTTCCAAAATCTTCCAGTATCTGCAATACTGGTATAACCAGTATTTCCCAGAATCTTCCGGTATCTGTAATACTCATATTTTGGCAATGACCAGTATCTTCTAGTATTGCAGATACTGGAAAATTATGTACGATACTGGAATACTAGTATTTACCAGTATCTGTACCAGTATTGCAGATACTGGTACGATACTGGTAATACCAGTATTGTGTACAATACTGATAATACCAGTATCGCGGCGGGCTGTTTCATAATATCCGAAAAGTTATACTTAAAAGAATAATAAAATAAAACTGTAACATAAAGACCCTTTTTCCTTTGATGTTTTTATGAACGATTCAGTTTTAAAATGTATTTGTTGTAAACCATGGTCTAATTATCTGGAATCGATATTGTACCATTAAAATTGTGTTTAATCCAAATACAAATGCAATGGACGGGTGTATACTATGGCACAACATCATGCAGACCTGAATCTTGTACCATTGCTTTAACTCATTTCATGATTTGATTTGATTTTTGGTATTTAACGCCTTTTTCAGCAATATTTCAGCTATATCATGGCGACCAGTTTTAGTGGTGGAAGAAGCCGGAGTACCCGGAGAGAACCACCGACCATGAGCAAGCAACTGATAAACTTGCGAGTCGAGTACACCTTTTTTTGTAATTTACAAAGCCGGGCGCGAACCCACGTCGTATTAGTGATAGGCTTGTACGAGTTGTTAGGTAAACCAACTACCTAACTCATTGAGCCACCCGGGCCCTTGTCAATCATTTCATTTCTGTTATAAATGTTGTACATTGTATAAACTATGTGTCTTACTCATATACTTATTTAAACATACTCATCCTTCAGATTCGTTAGTTTAAATAGGTTAATTATTAAGACCTGTGGTATGTCTAATACTGGATTGTATGTTAATTGGTTTACATTTCTGAATTCCACTTGTTTTCCTCGGTTACTCCGGTTTCCTCCACCAATAAAACTGACCGCGACGACATAACTGAAGTATTATCGAAAGTGGCGTTAAACACTATAAACCAACACAATGTATAGTAAAACAAATATATGTACCATGTTTACAATGAAGAGATATCTTATGGACTATTTGAACTAAGGAAAATTATTCCGACTATTTGAACTAAGGAAAATTATTCCAAGTACCCTTTATACTAAGAAAAATGTGTAACCTTAAATTTATTTCACAAGAAATATTGATCCCTCCCTAATTTGGATTCCAATTTCCCGCTTACATTTACTGCAGATGACTATCTGTCTATGTTAATTTCCCGCCAAAATTGCATTTTTTAAACGCATATAGTGAAAAAATGAAATCGGTGACCTCCATTTTTTATAATAGATTTCGATGTATATCACTTGGGACTACTATGCAAAAATTCAACAAATCTGGATATATGCCATTTGGTATCGGCCAATCGGGTTGCTCGTAGCATGCAAAAGCAGTTTAGTACTAGTAACACTTTTTCATTAAATGGTACATACATGTACTGATAGGGTCACAGGCATCATCATGTGACCCGAACTGTGGCGACCCCTAATGGATTTTCCTTACATTTCCACAACCGAGACATACCAGCTAAGGCGAGCAAATGAGAGATTGTATTTTAATTAGACGAGACATACCAGCTAAGGGGAGCAAATGAGAGATTGTATTTTAATTAGACGAGACATACCAGCTAAGGGGAGCAAATGAGAGATTGTATTTTAATTAGACGAGACATACCAGTTAAGGGGAGCAAATGAGAGATTGTATTTTAATTAGATTGCAGGTTAATGGTAGGACAAGTCTAATCCTTCAAGATGTTTACAGGTGTAAATAAAATGGGGTTTAGAAAAATGGAATACAAATAAATCATAATACAGTATAATTATCTCTTTTTAAGTTTAAAAAAAACACACCGAGACCTTTAAGTTGATTGCAGACAGGCAAGGATCTATGGTGCTTATTTTGAGAAGTTTATAGGCTTAGTACAGTGCTCAGTGATTTGTTAGAACAGAGGATACATAGTTTTATAGAAATGCGAAATCTATATATTCTTTTTTAGATTTAAGCATGTGTTATATAAGCACTGTATAATAAACATAAAATAATTATCAGAACAAGAGATTTATTTTTCAAGGCACACACGGACACCTACACGTTTTTGAAGGAGAACAATTTACGGACCAACTTGTGTACTGGATTTAACTTTGAGATAGAGTTTGTAAGTCTATCCATTTATGGAACACTCGATTGGTAATAAAATATAGTTGACGAAAGGTACATGATTGAATTCTACTCTTAATTACCTATGCAATCAGTGCCTATCACCACTGACGTTGTGGGTTAGAATCCCGCTTAGCCGAGATGCACTTGATACAACATTATGTGATTAAGTTTGTCAGTGACTTGCGACAGGTTTCCCCGGGTACTCCGGTTTCTTCCAATAAAAAAATATAATCAAGACAACTCGTGTGTTGTAAATAATATGCAATACAATTTGTTTACAATTTTCCCTTTATCGGGCCCCTTTGCAGAGTTTGGGTTTGTTTTTATTGATTTCATCAAGTATTTTCGATTTTAAGTGTCATTCTTACTAAATACTATTATATAATATTAACCGAATACCCCGGGATCCATTTTCAAAGATATATTTCTTAAATTATATTAATTCTAAAGAATTTACCTGCAACATACAGAAGAACATGCTTTCTGGTTATTTATAGCAGTTATCAGTATTCGGCAAACTTCGGATAAGAAACCGACTAAAACATCGAATATTGGAAACTTTTAATATTAAAAAAAATCAATTTTGATAGATTGTATGCCTTTAATAAATACTATAAATATGAAAAACACATTTTATTGTCTGAAGGTTCATTATAACACTTGTCAACAAAACGTTTGTTTAAAAAATTCTATAAATGCTACAGTACAGTCAAAATGTTTTAAATTGAGATACTATGTATAACATTAAAAAGGATAAAATATAAAACAGTTGGTGCAGAATTGTCATTGTGTCAGAGTATCATAATGTGCTATTTAACAATTTTTTACTTAAAAACAAAATACCTGATTTCTAAAAACAAATGATGTTAGCATCATGAAAAACCCAAAATTATTGTGTATGATGTATAAGTGAACACCATCATCTTATATAAATATCAAGAAATTATTGATTTTGATTCATTTTTGCTTTAAAAAATCTATGGAATTTGTATATTTAATAATAAGCATGTAAATTTAATGATTTTGATCATAAAGGGTTAGAGTTAGGGTTCGGGTAATTATGCTATTTTTGGGCGCGGTGTCGCAAGGAACTCTTTCCAGCAAAATATTGAAGGACACCAAGAAATTTTGATAAAAACAAATCTACTTTGGCATATCGAGTGCACCATAAGATATGTTTTTCTTCACAAATATGTGTTTCTTGGGTAAAGCTAGCTGTGCATATTTTCTCCCTTTTCACAAACCATGTGAAATTGTCTGCCTAAAATAGTTTTTAAATGGTCAAAATATTTACCAAATTCATTGTGTTATCGATTATTTCTGAGGTCTCGGGTGCAAAACAAATTAACAATTCAAGTACACCTGTGTAGTGGACAAGTAGTGTCAAGCAGTCTACTTAAAATTGGATCTTTTTGTTACCTTTTTTAAGAGTCACCAGCGGAAAGTATATTAGAAAATGGGAGAAGAATTAAATATCGACTTCTGTGTATCACGGAACTTCTGGTTAATGCGTGTGGATTTAAAAAATCAAAAGGAAATTCATAGATAAAATTAAGTCATTTTAAGGAAAATAATTTGCAAATAATCATATCTATGTGTTGCTTGCGCCTTACAAATTGATACTTTGGGTTCTAATCAGCATAAAACTCAAATTCGTTCAGGGTAATTTTTTCCCGATTTTATTATGATGAACCCTACTCGGGCACGCTTTTTATTATGATGAACCCTACTCGGGCACGCTTTTTATTATGATGAACCCTACTCGGGCACGCTTTTCAGAATTTATGTACAAAAATAACCAAACATATGAGTAGCATAAACATATATATTAATTTAAATAACAATCATGTTTACTGGTATGTTGAATATACTAAATGATGAACAAAATCGGAATAAAAACGACGCGTTCACTATTTGTTGATTGGGTCAGCTCGATTCCTAAAATTTAATATTTTTATTAAATTCAAAGAAATGTAATTGTGCATAACTTCATACACTCTTGTATAATATTTTGACACAATTTTCTTAAAAAAAATAACAAGTATGGACAAAAAAAACTACTTACCCGTCCGACTGTAATACAATCCAGTACCCACGAGATATCTACCCGGCGCTAAATTGGAAAGAGGCTTGTGTTCACGAATGTCACCAATCACAATCGTTATAACTAAAATATTTCAACCAATCCGGTTTAAGCATAGAACTATTCCTGGTTTCTATAATTAAGCCTTTTTTTTATTGATTATATTTACGATACTGAAATGTGGGGTTACTTGAGACAAACACATTTATGTTTCCCGATATATATTTTCATTGGATGAACAAGTTCTTAGATTAAAATAAAATATTGTCTAAAAACTTTTCATGTTTAATTTTACCCTTTAATATAAATTTCAACTGTAGTTAATTTTAAATCTCACCTTTCGTATTAGGGTTAGGGTTATGGTGTTTAGCACCGCCACTTTCAACAATATTTCAGTTATTTCGTGATTGTCAATTTTATTGGTGGAGGAAACCACCGACCTGCACAAGTCACTAACATAATGTTGCATCGGATACACCTCGTCTTGAGTGGGATTCGAACTCACGACTTTAGTGGTGATAGGCACTGAGTGCATAGGTAATTGTAAATCCAATTACCATGCGATCACGACTCCCCTTTCGTATTACATGTAGGCAGTAAGAATTTCGATCTTGGAGTTGGTCTTGACATGCAGAGAATCGACTATTCTAACGTTCTTTTCCTGACCCCTCCCCCTCTTTATTTCCTACACTAACGGTAGATATTTATCAATCCATCTCAGTATATAAAATCTAAGGCTGTAAATTTGTATTGTCGTTGCTACATACAATGTATATAAATGAGAAGCAGATTGTTTTGAGTCCTCTTTCTGTGTCATTTTGTAAGAGTTTCAAGTTATAACGTGGCTTCATATTTTTTTCTTGCAGAGTAACATATTGAAACAGAGCTCTGATATTGAAGCGTATTAGGGGCGTTCATAAAAAATAGAGTCAACATTTAGACTAAAACTCAAAATTTAGACTTTTTAAATATCGAAATTTTTACTTTTTTTTTTAATCTCGAACTTTATAATTTTTTTAATCTCGAAATTTTTACATGTGTCTCATTCACGTCTAAGCTCGGGATATACTTTTTTTCATAGCCGTGGTACGAGAAAGTCAAACTAATATAGTACTTGAAAACGGGAAAGGTAACAGCGTGAAGCGGTTAAAAAATTAATGGGTCTGGGAATTCGTGAAGATCGTAATATGATTATAGCGTAGAATCTTATTGCATTATTCGTTATAAGCTTTGTCATTCTGATTTTTGTTTTTGTATTTTGCATTTATATATTAACTGATTATAAGGTGATTGTTTCACGTTGTGATAGCATATATAGGTGCCACTAATATGTAAACACATATTTCCATTAAACGATCTTAGTTTGGTTAGGGGTAAGGATAAGGGTTATAGTGTTTACCGACGCTACTTTCAACAATATTTCAGTTATATCGTGGCGGTCAGTTTTATTGGTGGCGGAAACTGGAGTACCCAGAGAAAACCACCGACCCTCCGTACGTCACTGACAAACTTCATCACATAATGTTGTATCGAGTACATCTCGCCATGAGGAGCCGATTTCGAACTCACAACTCAGTGCCTGTCACCACTAAAGGTGTGAGTTCGAACCCCGTTTATGGCGAGGTGTACTCGATACAACATTATGTGATGTTTGTCAGTGATTTGGGGCAGGTCGGTTGTTTTATCAGGGTACCCCGGTTTCTTCCACCAATAAAAATGACCACCACGATATAGCTGAAATATTGTTCAAAGTGTCGTTAAACACCAAAAACCTAACCCTAAACCTTCTCCTTTGTTTATCTTACCACCTCTATAGTTCATAATGGAAGAGTATAATATACAACCATTTATTTACGTTAGAACAAATTCTGATGAATTGATGAGAATTAAGACCTACCCCGATCCCTGGATTAAGGTACGGATTTATAGAAGTCAAGATTTCAAAAGTAAAAAATTCGAAATTCTGGGTTTTAAAGGGACTAAATTTCAAGATTTTAAAAAGACGACATTTCGAGATTTAAAATGTCAAAATTTTTGACATTGTGAAAGTCGACAAATTTTATTTTAATTTTGTTTAAGAATGTCTTCAGTAGCAACGAAATTTAACAAGTTAGTGTGATATGTCAGTACTCGGCGTCCACAGTCACGTCGCACCTGGCAAGGACAACACGATAATTCCAGCTATTGTCCATTTTTAATGTATTTATTTTCAATTAAATGAATGTTGATATACTTCAATTAAAATTTAAATCGAAATATAATCTGTGTTGTACCTGTTTATTTAAAGGTGTTTAAGATCATACGTTTGTGTTGTATAGTTTAACAATAAACATTTTCTTTAGAGTGTAATTTATCTGGAGGAAGATTTTTAACTTTCTATTTACGGTTTTTTAGTAACTGAACATTAATTAACCATTATTCTTCAACTGATAATAACAAATGTTTGTAGGAAGTGTTTATATAGTAAGATATATGTTTTTATAGTCAGCTGACCGTCACTGTAAGATTTGAGATTACGTTATCTCAATGATTCTACAATAATGTATTTTATAAACATTTAGAAATTCTAAACAAAATATACATACATGACCGAATCTTTTTAGATTTAAAAACGTGATATTTCATGTATTTTTTTTTCTTTTCCAGCCACCTGCACAACCTCATTTTAAACTGCAGAAGTAGTAACTTATATTATCCATACTGAATAGAAGATATCAATTCAACTACCTGTGCAATCAGTGCCTCTCACTACTAAAGTTGTGAGTTTGAATCCCGCCCATGGCGAGGTGCACGTGGTACAACATTAGGTGATAAAGTTTGTCAGTGACCTGCGGACAGGACGGTGGTTTTCTCTGTCTACTTGATACAACATTAGGTGATAAAGTTGGTCAGTGACCTGCGGACAGGACGGTGGTTTTCTCTGTCTACTTGATACAACATTAGGTGATAAAGTTTGTCAGTGACCTGCGGACAGGACGGTGGTTTTCTCTGATTTCTTCAACGAACAAAACTAACCGTCACGAAATAACTGAAATATTGATGATAGTAGTGTTAAACAACATAACAATAACCCTAAATTAAATAGACCG
>MJUT01043286.1:284896-310467 GCA_002080005.1 Gigantidas platifrons
ATGAGGTTGATATATTGTTGACCAACCATAACCCTAAATTAAATAGACCGTATCCAAAGGATTACTCCAGTACCACCTCATAATGAGGTTGATATATTGTTGACCAACCATAACCCTAAATTAAATAGACCGTATCCAAAGGATTACTCCAGCACCACCTCATAATGAGGTTGATATATTGTTGACCAAGAGGAGATGCTATATCTAAAAATATGTCTTAGACTTACAATCTGCTTAAAATCAGATCTCTTAATTTGTCCCCTTTGCTGATATGTGGTGGTGTAGGAGATCTGAGGAAACAATATTACGGGTCACATTCGAGTGGCCTTATATCAGGAATACATAACATGATGATAAATACTGTTATGGCCCTATTCGACCAATCAGATTAGTCGTAGCATGCAATGGCAGTGTAGCAACACTTTCAGTTACTCGAAATCGCCATTCTGATTGGATGGTGCATATGACCCGTAATGATATTGCTGAAAATTAGCTCACTTGCCGTCAGACAACCATCACGCACTATATTCGATGAAAAGATGATGATGATGATGATGATGATGATGATGATGATGACGATGACGATGACGATGACGATGACGACGACGACGACGACGACGACGACGACGACGACGGTGATGATGATGATGATGATGATGATATCTACTTTGTACTAGATCAACACTTTGATTGGATTTTTTTATATAGTGCTAGCTCGTTGAAACAACAGTTTGTGGATAGACATGTCGCTACACTCGGGTACATTATGCCCACTTGCGATCTAACCAGTCCTTGTTCTTACTCTCGAAAAGCTGATAAGAGTGCTTAGCACAGATGCAGTAACTACATATTTTATGGTCTTTGGTTTGACCCCGACTGGGGCTCGAACCCACCATCTACCACACCTCGGCAGAGGTAACGACGTATTTACGACTTGTCTGTACATGTTGTAATGCTAAAAACAGATGCAAATAAAAAAATCTTTTTAGACGCTTTCCGTGTAAAATAAAAACAAATAATTATATTGATTCATATACAAGTAGACGACATAAATCTTCTCAGCAAATCCTAACTTCCGGCAGTTAAAATGTCAAAATATAGGCTACTACATTTAAAATGGAAAAATCGACTTGTAAGAGCACATAATAAAGTCCTAATCTATTATAATAATACAAGGGATATTACATGAATGACAGAATTTTACAATTACAGTTCAAGTGGAAAGAACTTCAACATATAGTAAATGTAGTTACCATAGGGTAAATGTAGAGTATATAATAATGGTTACAAAAAGAGGGGGCTGGAGTTGGATTGTAAACGGCTATCATCAATATGGTAATAATAGTGTAACATTACACTGACTCCCTTTCAATCACCGGTGGGTTTTTTTTACTATTCGGGATTTTACTATATTTATATTATGTTTATCGTCACTTTCAACAATATTTCAGTTATATCGTGTCGGTCAGTTTTATTGGTGGAAAACCATTGATCTGCCGCAAGTCACTGACAAAAACTTTATCACATAATGTTGTATCGAGTACACCTCGCCATGAACGAAGTTCGAACTCACAACTTTAGTGGTGATAGGCACCAATTGCAGAGGTACATTGTAGTTGTAAATCCAACTACCATACGATCACGACCACCCAAGATGGTAATAAAAGTGTACTACTTTAGAGGACACAGCATCATAAATCAACTCGGGGCCCGGGTGGCTCAATGAGTTAATTCGTTGGATTTAACAACTCATACAAACCTATCACCAATACGGCGTGGGTTCGCGCCCGGTTTGATAGATTACAAAAAGGGTGCGCTCGACTCGCAGCCGCAAGCGATAAAGTTTACCAGTTGCTTGCCCATGGTCGGTGGTTCTCTCCGGGTACTCAAGCTTCCTCCACTACTAATACTGGTCGCCATGATATAGCTGAAATATTGTTGAAAATGGCGTTAAAACACCAAAAATCAAAATCATTCATAAATCAACTCAAATATTTTATTGATTAATCATGAGCCCACTATTAAGGCATAAAACCAAAAACAGATATCCAAGTGTTAACACACTGCGCATAACTATTAAAACAGAAAATACATTTAGATGTGTTACTACTTTGTTATAAAATTGACTAATCCGCTATAGCAAATCAGTAATCATTTACAACAAATTAGTAACCAATTATGACAAATTTGTAATATGCTATAGCAAATTAGTAACCAGTTATAACAAATTTGTAATATGTTATAGCAAATTAGTAACCAGTTATAATAAATGAGTAACCAGTTATAGCAAATTTGTAATATGTTATAGCAAATTAGTAACCAGTTATAACAAATTAGTAACCAGTTATGACAAATTTCTAATATGTTTTAGCAAATTAGTAAGCAGTTATAACAAATTTGTAATATGTTATAGCAAATTAATAACCAGCTATAGCAAATTTGTAACCAGATAAAACAAATTTGTAATATGTTATAGCAAATTAGTAACCAGTTATAATAAATTAGTAACCAGTTAAAACAAATTTGCAATATGTTATAGCAAATTAGTAACCAGGTATGACAAATTTATAATATATTATAGCAAACTAGTAACCAGTTATAACAAATTTGTAATATGTTATAACAAATTAGTAATCTGTTATATCAAAGTAGAAAAATACTGGTGTGGTCAATATATTTAAATATATCGTGGGTAGTAAATTCTTACTGTATTGGTAATAACCGGTTTTCTTAATACGGGGATATTTAACTTAGAAGAACAATGAAATGAATTCAGTGTCGAAACTAGGCAGTGACCTATCGAGTTCACCCACGAGTTTTATAGTCAAATGTTCGATTACAACAGTAACTTATAGACAGATGTAATATAGTATTGTATCATGTATCTGTGTATGCAACTTTATTTGTTGTAATTTTGTATCATGTAAGTGTATGTACGATTCATTTAGTAATTTTGAATATCTTTTGTAAATTGGTAGAGACTTTCCAATGACCTTTGACAGTAATGTCAAGTTGTATGATGAACTGATTTTGTAATTTCATATGCATTGTCGATGTTGTGCACTGTTTGAATACAATAGAAATGATCACTGTGCCAGTCAAATTCCAAGATTGTTTTGTGTTTTATTTATTGTCCGACTTGGTATACATGACATACATACAGAACGCAAGCACTTATTTTCGTAGTCGAACACAAAACGCAAGTACTTATAGTTTCGTGGCAGATCGTTTCAACATCGTGAATCAAAACATGGTCTACTTGTTCCTTCCCATCTTCCGTAGATTTCTGATGATATATAATAATAATATTTTATTAATCCAATCATGGTCCCACAGGGGGTAGTTACATAAATATAACAATTATGATTAATACAGTAGACAGTACATTGCTATAAACAGTAAATGTCAATAATTTTAATTGATAGTATCATGACTCAGTAGTGATACAGTTTATGTGCTACTATTGTACCTGATCTCTACCAAAGTGCAATCAAGGAAATTCAAAGAAACGATATCACACATACCAACAAAAACATAAAAAAAAGTGATCCTTGTATAATGCATATCTTAGTTGATATAAATCAGTAATGGTTTGTGACATGAACTGGTTTAACTCTGCCACAGTCCCAGAACAGAACCTGGATGTCTAACTCCATATATCGTGGTTTTCATATATTTCCTATTTTGATACTAAAATAAATAAACGTTTTGTAAGCGTTATTTCTCTTTACAGGCGGACAAAAGAGAATGTCATTTCCATTCCTCTTGCTAGACCGGATACAACTTTGTCCATCTTAAGGGAGATAACTCGTATATTAAAAGGTATAAAAATGTACAATCAAGAATGCACAAACTAAAATGTCGTTGCGAGGTGGTTGTTTTATTTTTTTTATTATTATTTTTTTTATAATGGTTGAATTGTTGACCATCACTGTTTAAACAATGTTTTCCCAATATAATGTTAGTCAGAAATACAAAGAAGCAAGATCGATACATAATATGAGACAGGCACAATCTGTTTGAAGGACGAAGTCCTATAATGTTTAGAGGGAGGAATGAGAAGGGAATGTATTATATTTTTTCAAGTAATTTTTAAAGTTTTTTTTAAATTTTTTTATTTGGCTGGATTGTACCACCACCAATAGTGACATTTACCTGTGATTGCAGGGTGCTCCGAGTCAACGGGGGAATTTACTTACAACAACAAAATGGCTGTTCCGTTCATTTAACCTACGCGCTCTACCGCCGAGAATCTCGTAGATAGGGATTATTTTATTAGAATTTTAATTCAAGTTTGTTTTGATTTTGCATAGAGTAAATAATTTAAAAATTGGGAATTTTTCATTGAAATATATTTCTTTTGCGTTTCTAAATATCAATTGATCTATTTTTTAAACTTCCGGTGAACAGATTTTTGGCCATCACTACTCCTATGAAAATTCATATAGTTAAAAGGACTTCGTCCTTTATTAAACAAGTTCAAAGGTCACTTGTCCTTAGTTCCAATGGCGTTTACGTCCTTAGTTCCAATGGCGTTTACAAAAGATTTGGTGTGATGGAGGGAGAATGTAGATGATGTTTTTCAATTTCTATCTTGTATGTAGTATCGTAATTAAGGCAGCCATCCCATGTTTTAGCTTTTTGAATATAATCATTTCTTAAATAATTTTTCTTCGAAAATTCCAATATAATTTTTTTTTATCTTCTATTAAAATACAGGACGAACAAAGTCTGTTTTCATTGGGAATCATTAGATATCAATATGAAACGAACTTAAGTAAGTACAAGTACAAAAAAATGTATACTAATTAACCATTTAAGATTCCGAAGTTTGCTCTAAGTGTTTGCTCAACTCGGATCATCTTAGGCAAAAAGTCAAAGATATTATATAGGCATTATTTTTTAAACGAAAGTTTACACAGTGATTTGTCAAAAATATCAACAAAACGAACAATTAACTCTCACCTCAACTCATTGAATATTGAATAAGACAACGACATATAACGTTTGGGAATCCAGGTCCTGGCTTTTGACAGACACAATAAAGTGTCGGGGTTAAACCGGTTAAAAGGACCCCGACCCTCCTCTTGATAAACTAGATCTCTATCTGCAATACATATATACTTGCACAGATTCGCTCCCACTCATTTAGGTTTGGTATATAAATGAAATTAAAAATGATCATGATACTTGTCAATTAAACATTTTGAACCTTGCGCGAATATTCAGAATTTGATTGCCCATTGGTTATTACATGAAAAAAAAAGTCCAAGACAGTGGTCTCCCTTTACAATGTTACACGTTTATTGTAACTTTTAGCAAAAAAAATATATAAAAAGAAAAAATTACGATGTACAAAATTCACAGTTTCATAGTTTTTATTTCAGGTTCACCTTTTCTGATATGTCATCACCTTAATAGGATGTATATCAGAAAGGGGAAAGGGTTAGGGTTATGCTGTTTAACGCCATTTTCAACAATATTTCAGATATATCCTGGTGGTCAGTTTTATTGGTGGAGGAAGTATCCGGGGAAAACCGGTGACCTGTCGTAAGTCACTGACAAACTTTATCACATAATCTTGTATCGAGTTCATCGCCATGAGCCGCGGGATTCGAACTCACAACTTAAGTGGTGATAAGCACTGATTGCTTAGGTATCCAACTACCATACGATCACAACCTCTACGGCCTCGAAAGGGGTAGTGGTGAGGAATTAAGATCTAATTTTAACTATGTTTAGATTTGTATACTTAGTGCCTCATAATCGAATAGACTCTTTCTATTGCGTGATTTGATATTAAGATTTACACATTTTTGTTGAAAATCAGATCACAAACATTCATTCTTTATTCTCTGAAGCCACTAGACCAATTGGAGCAAAAGTTGGAAAGAATGTTCACTCCATGAGTCCCCTTCAAACTTTGTGGGTATTTTTGAAACCTACTAAAAGTTCCAAGGTGCCAAAATTGCGTAGTCTGTTTGTATATGGACCATTTATTTTTCGTCTAATTTTGATATTTTTTTTCTTCCTTATAAGATTCTCTTCGCGTAGAGTGCAGCAGATATGTTATAGGTCTTACCATTTCAAAGATATCAAGGACCAAATGGTATCCGTGTCCAAAATTTTGAGCTTTTATCTTAAGTTTGTTTTGATCGGGTGTTTTCTTTAGATGCTTTATGAAATCTCATACCTGTGTGTATTTCAAATAGATTTGGCATAGTTCTTATGGTTTTCGTGATAAAATTGGTCAAAGGGGACCAGAAGGGACCAACATCTGCAATAATATCTAAAACATTTTAAATCTTATTTGTATGCATTTTATTCACCATAGAATTTCTCTGAAAAAATCCTGTCTGGAGTGTGCACGTGCCAACATACTCATTGTAGGTCTTGCTATTTCTAAGATTTGAGTAGATCAAAGGAGACAAACACCCAAATATGGAATTTTTATTTGAAGTTCGATATTGATAAAAAAAAATATTTATTAAATTCCTTAATATGAAATTCTTTTCTGTTTGGACAAACCGTAATTCAATGGATAAACTGCATACAAATAAGACTAGGAATTAAAAAAAAAAGTTCCCATTTGAAGTGTTTGGTCCATTTTGGTTCTCTTTGAATGACCCGGAAGCAGATCACTTTAAACAGTGGTCATATATTAATCTTTTTAGAACATGTAAAGTTTCAAGTGACTGGATAGATGTGGGTTTGTTTCAAACGAGCGACAATAGTTTTCACAGTTTAATAGAAAATTGTATCCAGTCATATTCATATATGTCAATTAGTATGAATGGACTCGTTTTGACAATGAGGACTTCTAGTATTTTTGTACCTCAGGGATTTTTTTAATATCATAAATCGAGATTGTTGATATTCAAAACAAACGTATTCACCCACTCTTAACGCCTTGATCTCATTAGTGAACGCCTAGTTGATTCGTCAACAATGGGGTCCGGTTTACGAAACAGATAAATTCAACACTATTTTGCAGACTTCTTCACATAAGCCAAGCACAACGTCTTCTGGTATGACGCGGACTATTTATATATAAGCGGGTTTTTTTTATTTATTAAACGACGAAATATATAACCGTCATTGAGGAAAGAACGTACAAGTCGGCATTATTGAGTATAAAATGACCACCCTCATAGTTTCACTACATGTAGTTTGTTAATTTTCACAGTCTAAGATGGCGACACCAGGATATGTCCACTGGCGATGTCTACAATTTTATATAATCTACATTTTTCCTTGTTTAATAATTGAAAATGACACATTAAATCAAGCTACATTCCGTAAATAAACATGAATGACATCAAATAGAATATCCGACCTACATTTACCTGGAAGAAATATATCATATATCTGGGTTCCTTTTTAAAAAAGTAACAAGCAACAAATATGTGTGATGCAGATTGTAAGAATAATCTACCAACACGTTGAGAATTCAGAACTTCAGTACCCACATTATAATAATAATATCCCAACGTTTATCACATCACCGAACGGTCTACTCGACATGGTTACCTGATTAACTCTCGAAAATCACAAAAATTGTGTCACATACACTGCATGCAGGGCAGGCCTTAAGCCAATTGAACCAATTTGATCTCACGCTCAAGGGACCCCGCGCTAGAGTTATCTACTCTCAGCTGTTCAAGTATACACAACACGCTGCTGATTTTACAGAGAACATCATTGGGCCCAGCACCTCCGAAGTCCGACCCTTTCTTCATGCCTTTGTCTTTGTTGCATTTATATGTATGGACATTCGGCTTTAGTTTTTTTTCCTGTTACAGAGAATAGTAAACATAATGGGGGAGATATTTCTAAGAAAAGATTGACGATACCAAGAAACCGTAAATCGAAGGACAGACAATACAATGGCCAAAGAAGAAAGGTCTAAAGGACAAAACAATTGTTGACAAGATAATAGGCAGAACACTGAGGTCTGAGCAACACGAAAACAACTAGAAATCAAGGTTGAACTCGTGTGCTCCGGAAAAGAAGCAGTTCCTGCTCCACATGTGACGCCCGTCGTGTCACTGTTAAACGACATGATCACCAGCTGATATGTAAATCGTGTTGGACACCAGTATACATAAAGAAATACATGTACAACTAGCATATCTAATATATAGCAATAATAATATTCAGGGCCGCCAAGAGAATTTTTGGGCCCCAGGGGAAAAGGAAACTTGGCCCCCCTCCTTCAATTCTCCAAATAATGATACTCAAACTAAGTCCACCACGGTGTGTCAAAAGCAAGGAATCAGTACAACAAAAATGAATTGATGAATTGTGATTTAGAAAACAGCTTTCTACTTGTTAATTTGTCTGGACCCTTAATTATAACTCATGGACCCCGGGGCCCTGCCCCGCCTGACACCCTCCCTCTCCGTGGGCCTGTATAGCATGACCCTCTTACCAAACAAATGGTGGTAAAGATGAAAGAAACGAACATCGTTTTTGTGTGGATTTTGCAGAGGACATCACAACACGGTACTAAGAACGTGAAAACATGTACATTTTTAATTGTACAAAATGAGTAACACGAACTCCACTTAAAACTAGGGACGAAATCATATGCTTGGGAAGAATAAGCAGTCCCTTCTCCACTAGCTGAGCAGTCACTTCTCCACTAGCTGAGCAGTCCCTTCTCCACTAGCTGAGCAGTCCCTTCTCCACTAGCTGAGCAGTCACTTCTCCACTAGCTGAGCAGTCCCTTCTCCACTAGCTGAGCGGTCCCTTCTCCACTAGCTGAGCAGTCCCTTCTCCACTAGCTGAGCAGTCCCTTCTCCACTAGCTGAGCAGTCCCTTCTCCACTAGCTGAGCAGTCCCTTCTCCACTAGCTGAGCAGTCCCTTCTCCACTAGATGAGCAGTCCCTTCTCCACTAGCTGCTCCCGTCGTGTTACTTCTTGTTAAAAATGTGGTTGTGAGTCATGGAAGGGGGTAGGAGGATGGGATTGTGACTACGACAAGCTTAACATACCCGTGGTCATCTGTGACACAGATATTCTGTAACAGATAACCACGTCATGATTGCCGCCATAAAACATTCGATGTGATGACTTCAACTTAACCACTAGGGACAATCGCTTTAGTGACTTCTACGTTAGCAGAATATCATAGCAACCTTCAGATGGAAGAAAATGCCGAATTTTCATGTAAAAGAAAAACAATCTGCTTTTTGTTTCACGTAAAAAAAATTCTGGCTTGACGAATAAAGCACAACCTCGTCCCCGACTAAAGGTTAAATGGACAGTCCCTAGATCACTTTGCAGAATTAAATTACATGTATATACCAAATCCTTAAAGGGCCGTCGTGGGCATGATCGTATAGTAGATGGGTTTACAACTAAACAACTGCCTACATGTAATCAGTGTCTATCACCACTAACGTTGTGAGTTCGAATCCCGCCCAGGCGAGGTGTACTCAATACAAAATTATGTGATAAAGTTTGACTTGCGACAGTTGGTGGTTTTCTCCGACACTCCGGTTTCCTCCACCAATAAAACTTACCACCACGTTATAACTGAAATCTTTTTGAAAGTGGCGTTAAACACCACAACCCAACAACAACAACAACCCTTTACTGTTTTTTTTTTATCTTAATAGTTTGTCACAAAAAGTTTACGAAAACTAACATCATGAGGGGATTATTTTAGTCAACTTGATCTTATTCTTTTTTTTTCTTATCCTCCGCTAATAGCCTCACAAGGTCGACAAAATAAACACAGTACAAATAATAATAGCCTGTCCCTTCGTTAAAGTGGTGAAGCTATTATGTGTGCATTTAATCGCTGATAATTTAGAAATCACACAGAGAGAATCTGTAATGTATTGTACTGTGTATAAAAGATTAATCCTTCATTAATCTAAACCGGCCCACAATTTACACTATATATATCCAGTTTGGAGAGGGGGTGGAGATTTCATGAAATATTAAATATTATTGAAGAAAATAAAGAATAGGCAAAGAAAAAATAATAATAACGAAATATACCTATGAAAATAGGAGTGGGTTATTGTTTTTTTAATGCCAATTCAGCAATTTCTCAGCTATATCATGACGAAAACAAGTTAATTTTCAATAAGATGATGATGAGGTCTGCTTTGTACTAGACCAACACGCTTAGCTGGATTTTGTTTTATAGTGTTAGCCTACCGAAACAGCAGTCTGTGGATAGACATGTCGCTCCATTCAGACGCATATCATGAATTCGAGCCGACCCGTCTTTTTTGCTCTTGCTCCTTAGTACTGTGTGCTTTGCAAAGAAGTATCAAAAACCAATGTTATAGTACATGTATTTGGTTTGACCCACCCACGATCTACAACATTAGAGACGGACACGTTTGACATCACGCCACAATGCGTTTAATAAGTGTTGTACTACTTCAAGTGTCTATATCATATAAGTATCCTGCAGTTTATTTTTCTATACTATAAATGAGATAGTATATTTATATAATAGTGAGCTGCAGTAGATGATATGTTAATGTTATTAATTGGTTATTTATAGTGATACTTCAACATTCAAAATTCAGAGTTGTCGTTCCTGCTACGCTACACAACATCTCTGTCAACGCCCATAGTACAAGATTTTTGTAAAATTTAGAAACAGTAAAAAAATGTACTTAAAATTCTTTTAATTATTGTAAATATCAATAAAGATGAAAATAAATCGCTCATTTCAAATCAATTCTCTCTTAAAAATGATTTGTGATCGTTTTTAACTTTTTAATTTTTACCTCCGCAAAATAGTTCTCAAGGAAGTGGGGGAAAATAATTTTTAAGAGAGAATTGATTTGAAATGAGTGATTTATTTTCATCTTTATTGATATTTACAATATTTAAAACAATTTTAAGTAGATTTTTTTTTACTGTTTCTAGATTTTACAAGAATCTTGTAAAATGAGCGTTGACAGACAGAGATGTTGTGTAGCGTAGCAGGAACGACAACTCTGGATAGAGAATGTCAAAGTTAATGTAACGAGGACAACGTACTGCTACGGGGCTACCTATTATATATCTTCTCGACATATAAACATAAATTAAATGATATAACTACATATAATATAATACAGAAGAAAGACATGATCAAGCTCTCTTCCTCTCGCCCACACTCATACATGTGGCCACTATCCAAACGGGTAGAAAACTTATAAGAAAGAATTAATGTTCATTAATATATTCCAGACAGAATAGAATTTAAACCTTATCGTATATTTAATAATAATTTTATCAGCACACGTTACACAATCTAAGGGCAAATGGCTACACAATACTTTAAAAGTTGTGTTAGTAGTGATGTCTGCACTTCCTTCCATTAGTATTTTTGTAAGATATACTGGATACAAATTTCGCAACATTATATTAATATCAGATCAAACAATGTGTCACATTTAGAAATAATGAGATTATGTGGTTCGAAGTGCGGCTGCATATTAGAAAATAATGATCCGCATCTTCTATCCGGTTCTTGTCACATTGTTGATCTAAGCTCGCTTGGCTCTGGTGAAGGTTACATGATGGTTCACATCCACAATGGTGGATAATGGGAGCCTTCTCGATTAGTGATTGTCACATTATAATACGGAACGCATGACCGTGGACCATGGTGAATAACGTGTACGTTTGAAGAGTGTCATGCTCCCTGTACGTTAAATACCTCCTTTATAGATTTTAAACAACAGTAGGGGCATTGGAGCTGCTACAAAAAACTGAATATTTCATCCCTACACATTTACCCACATCTTTATTCTCTCCACTTGCAGTCAAAATTCGTTGCACTGATTGGCCCATACCTCCATCATATTATATATGGATGAATTTGTTCCCGTCCTGAATATGATTGAAATACTGCTATGTTGATGTTAAAGAAAAACTTCAATGACCAAATTCTACCTTACGATATACTATTTTTTAACATTCATTAACACAAATGTCTTTTATTTACTGTCATTTAAATTTTTACGCTAACTTGTTAAGACCATGCAGTTTTCCTTTAAGCGATAGTCAATTAATCAATCTAAGTGCAATTATTCGAGAAAAAAAATAAGTATCTGTTTACACAACTAGGACAAAGTCCATTCTTGTATGTAAATTTATTTTCATGACAATGAAAATATTTCCTTGAAGGGACAACATCCGAATTTACAACTTGATTTTGATGCCGTTTATTGATATTGCGAATGATACCTCGATTGAAAGACTGTTCCAGTCTCGTATTGAGGTAAGAATGAGTGAAGTTTAAAGAAAAAAAAAGAATAGTCATACTTCTTGAGGGAATAAGTTTATTTTTTCTTCTCAAGTTACAGTATACTGTGTTGTGATTAACCATAGCATGTTGTATATTAGATAAATAAACATGTGTTAGATTATTTTGTTACATTTTGTGTATTTTGAACAGATATACAAACATTTGATGTCTACGCCAACCTTTTTATGATCCAATGTCTGAACGTTTCAAGTTTCGTGCTTCGTCATTCTTGTGACCCCGGTAGCAATAATACGTGGATTTAATCCAATTTGTGGTCGTGATTGTGTGGTAGTTGGATTTACAACTACTTGTGCAATCAGTGCCTATCACCACTAAAGTTGTGAATTCGAACCCGGTTAATGGCGATGTGTATTCGAATTTCGATACAACATTATGTGATAAAGTTTGTCAGTCACTTGCGACAGGTCGGTGGTTTTCTCCAGGTACTCCGGTTTCCTCCACCAATAAAACTGACCGCCACGATATATCTGAAATACTGTTGAAAGTGGCGTTAAACACCATATAAACGAAACTATCGACATCTAACTAACAACAACTACCGTACACGACATCACCATAGTTAAGTAGGGCACGATGAATGACCATGGGAAGAAGATGTATCCCACCTTGGTTGATTGATTGATTTTTGGTGTTTTAACGCCACTTTCAGCAATATTTCAGCTATATTATGGCGACCAGTTTTAGTGGTGGAGGAAGCCGGAGAGAACCACCGACCATGGGCAAGCAACTGGTAAACTTTATCACTTGCGGATGCGAGTCGAGTGCACCCTTTTTTTGTAATCTACAAAACCGGGCGCGAACCCACGCCGTATTGGTGATATGCTTGTATGAGTTGTTAGATCCAGCGACCTAACTCATTGAGCCACCGGGGCACCTATCTATAGTTGCAATTCTTGCATATAGCAAACATAAGTCCATGTCATAGTATTGTTATAAACTAGACCTAAATGTTTATAAAACTCCACTAATTATGCTATTGCTTAATTACAATAGGGATGCAGGTGAAGAAGCTAGACATATAAACACGTTCAAGATTCTTGGTAATATTGAGGGTTATAGTTATGGTGTTTAACTTTCAACAATATTTCAGTTATATCGTTGGAAATAAAGAGACATTAAGATTTAGACGCATTGAATGTATATAATCCTCTGCTTTGATAATTCATGCAACATTTTTAAGTCCTGGTTTAGTATGTAAAATGATGTTATATTTTTATTATTTCTTTTATACGCGAAGCATCATCACAAATAGTTCAATATTGCTATTTCTGTCGTTGACATAGATCAGAAATAGAAGTGGAGCTAACAATGGAACATTGTGGTGCCCTGTGGAAGTCGGTTGAAGAGACGACGAGACGCCATTTAATACTAAATCTTTACGTAATTCAAGTAGTTCCTTTATCTGTTTTCTGCATACTTTGTATATAAATTTTTGACGATTTGATGTTTTCTGCCAAAAATTTCCCTGAAACTTAGAATTATATTTTCTTCAAGTCATCTTAAACATTTTATCTCCTTTTCACAAAAGTTCTTTCACAGAAAAAGGCGTGATTTTTAACATAGTTATATTAAAATACCTTATCAAAGGGAAACAACTCTGACTCAAATAACAAAAGGGAGATAATAATATTTTCGCATTTTGATGAAACCGTTTCAAGCAAACTTTTCGTATACCGTTTCACTCGTCACAATTAGTGTATGAGTAAGTGTATTTTGTTGGGTAATATTAAAAAAAAAATCGTCATATGACCATGGGGATCTTTGTCTTCTGACTTTTGTCAAAGACACTTATGTGCAGAAAAGTTTGATTAATTCATTTCTTTTTTTATTTTTTTTATTTTACAGACTTCTTGATTGGGGAAGCAATTCAGTAGTCGGTATAACGATTGGAATTCCGATTTTATTTACCCTTAGGTAAATATAGCAGCTTATCGAATTAAATTTACATAATAAAATGTCATTTGATATATAGGTAGATAAAAATTAATTATCAACATCAGCATATTTGTATATATGTAGATCTGATATATAAATATTATATATTATCATTCTTAGGGAAATGTGCAGGGTAATATAATAAAATGATTTAAAAGCAAAAATTAAAAGAAGCAAAAACAACAAAATTAAGAATATAATCAAATAATGATTGCAGATAAAATAGTGTAAAGGCCAAACTTAAGGAATGATATTCCTCATGGTTACAAGATACATGTATGGCTACCTTCGATCCCCTACAAGCATGGGTTATAGACACATGACCACATGAAAGATAAATATATCCTATCGCACATAAAGACCATCTATAACCGGTGAGTGGTTAAAGATACCGGGTCGCATCAAAACATGAAGGTTGTAGTGTTCTTTGTAGCCTTGGTCGGACTGGTCCATGGGCAATGTGATTCCTCAAACTGTGCTCTACCAGACTGTCGATGTTTTAAGGACAATGGAATTCCCGGGGGACTTGATGCTGCAGATGTTCCACAGATGGTCGTGATATCAATGGACTATTCTTTAAACTCTGAATTCAGTGAACTTTACGACCAATTGTTTGTATTTACAAATCCAAACGACTGTCCCGCTACCGGTACCTTTTACCTGCAGGATGTAAATACAAATTATGATATTGTAAAATCGTACTACGACAGAGGATTTGAGATTGGAGTTAGTTCTATTGATAGCACCATCCCTAATGACGATCAAGGATGGGTCAGTATGATCAAAAGTAAGTTTGGGTTTGTACTATAACACGAATGGTGCCACTCGTGGAGCAGGAATTGCTCACCCTTCTGTAGAATTCTATCTTCTATCCATTTTCGAGTTACAGCATCTGGTTTCCCCTAAAGCACATTCAGCCATTTTTCTGTTAACGTTACTTTTCTGCCTGATCAGCAGTATAATTAAACGTATCTGTTCTACTCATGACACCAACAAGTGTGGTTAGAAAATGATAAAAAGTCAGAAATATCTCATTATCACTTGTTATTTTGTTGACATAATGTCATGTTTATCTTGAGGATTAAACAAATGTTATTACCGACTTTTTCCTTACTGTTCGGGATAAGATTGATTGATTGATTGATTGATTGATTGATTGATTGATTGATTGATTGATTGATTGATTGATTGATTGATTGATTTAACACAAATTTTGGCAGTATTTCATCTATAGTGGAATGAAATATAAATAACTAAATATAAAATATGTTTACAAATAATTAAAAACTAATTGAATGTAAAATGGACAAGTCATGATGCTAATGCTATTATTGTCTATTTTCAGGTGTAAAGGATAAAATAGTTGCAGCTGGTGTTGATGCTAAAGATGTACGGGGGTATCGGGCACCACAACTCAACTTTGGTGGCACAGATCAATTTATAGGTGAGTTATCCATATCTTTTTCTATAAAGGCATACAAGCCGTTATTCTAATAAAAAAAAATTCCCAATATAAGACCTAAACTTTGATTAAAAAAAACCTAAAGATATATTGCAGTTTAAATTTTTCATAATATCATACGTTAATAGCATAGAACGAAGGAAATACGTCGCTGTTTGATTTTCTTCCATCCAGGAAAGAATTCAATGTTGATAAGCCTAATATTCATACGACCTAACAGTTAACTCATTCGGGAAAGCGTTTGCGCATGTGCGAAATTGCTTGTTAATGAAAAAAATATCGGATGTGCAAAAATCGAATTGTGGAAAAACAAAAACATTGACGGATTCTACACGAAAACGACACAAAAAGGAGGATTCAGAAAAATACAACAAAACCAGGGTATCCATAGGTAATGAATATGACAGATGGACTTCGGAACTGCAACCGATTCATAATTAATCATGTGTTAATGGCGATTTCACCAACAGACGATGCTAAACATTCGAATTCTTTTCACTAATTACAACATTATAACAGATTTTTTAAACCTGGCTTTTTGCTCAGATAATTTAATTAATATAAAACATCGAATATTGACAAATTTTGATATAAAAATAATAAGTTCTGACAGCCTGCAGTATGCCTTTAAAATGATACATCAAATAAATAAAAATTAACTTGATTTAAGATTTTCAATTGACATTGTTCAAATGGGCTCAGAATATGAAATTTTAACGTTTATCGATCAACTTTTCGTCTATACCATGACGATAACAAACTATGTTTATTAAGAGATGAGGAGGGTGTCAGCCTTGTACCACACCTGGCTTAGAGCATGCTATGGTAAACACAATGTTCCGTCTTCAGGTGGAAATGTTACTCCACATGGACACGATATGATGACTTCGACCCAATTTTAATGCTTAACTCAACGGAAAAACAGTAATCATTAAATGTTGACCGTTCTTGTTTTCATACGACCGGGGATCGAACTCACAATCTTTCACATTCGAAGAGACTAATCATTGTACAACCGATGTGGTTGCATGAATTGTTTCATAACGATATGACAATTATATATAATTATACAGGTATGGGTGACAATGACTTGGTATATGATGCTGGTTGCGTCACATCAGAGTTTGACAGCGAAAGCACATTTAAGTGGCCATATACATACGATTTTCTACCAGGTGCTACTTGTAATGGCCAAAGTGGTCCTGTTGATAAAGAATTTCTTGGTAAGTACGTTATGACAGAGCACCAATCGTAACTTCTCAGTAATTCTCGCTACCCATGATATGATTGGTAGCGAAAATAGCCGTGTAGTTACGATTGGTAGCGAGAATGTCCGAGTAGTTACGATTGACCACAGCACTTTAGAATGTTCAAAGATTTACTGCCTTGTTTTTGAAATGGCACATAGCATAACAAATGTCACATGCACTCCACATGGCATATGTAGGGTGTTAACATTAAGTGAAAAATTTGAATACGACCGCAAAATTTGTGTGGTGTTATTAAGGTTTTCCGTCTTTAGACACTTTTAATGTTTTCTCAAAATAACTAGGAATTCTATTTGATTGGTCCATCTGAAATTTGCATCCAGTGATTCATGGCAGAGACCAAAGTTTTGAATTGATTTTTGGGGATTCCAGATCTACCCTTTTCCAACCAATAATCCGAAGGCCAAGAATAGTTCTCGACTTTTCAGCAGTTATGTTATCGACTGTCGTTAGGTCGATAACCTTTTATTCAGCTATAGGTCTATTGTGAAGAGAATATTTTTAGTATTTTATGCTTACTGTGTGCTTGTACTAGAGCAGTACGCTTTCATTGTGAATTTAGAGTGCTGTGACACTGAAATAACGAAGTCACACTACTGACTTTTATAAATTTGAAAACCAAACCAAACCAAATCAAGTTGTGAGTAAAAACCTAGGACACCATTTACATTCAAACTGAATTTGTAACATAACAGTTTGAAAAATAATTGTGAAAAACCGTAATATTTCAGTTTAAAAAAAGTTGGTAACTTAAATGAAGAGCACTTGCTAACTTGGTCGAATAAAAAGTTCTTTCTTTTAAAACAGAATTACCTTCTCTTGTTTGTGAAATCTAATAAAATAAAATAGATTTCGAAATAAATTCCCACTAAACCTTCGAAAACTTGTCAAATATACAGCTAGGTGCCAAAAGTATTGCAACATGTTTAAAAAAAATCCCTTGATAATCAACCAAAACCATATTTTAAAAAAAATTATTGTGAAGTCATTTCTGGATAGATTTTAACAAATTTGACACCAAAACATTCAGAAATTTTCAGGAATTTTTTTACATGTAGCAATACTTTTGGCAACATACTGTATACATATATATCCTATTAAGCAACATAAAAATATCATAAATGATTAATAAATTTTCCTTGAAGGCTCTCCAATGGTTTCATTTATTTATATTTATTGTTTCATATGACGCTCAAAACAACGATACTTGTGCTGATAGGATTTTTATGTCTTTTACAGGAAAATGGCAGGTTCTAATTCCAGATTTCAAATTTGTAAATGATACTCGATGTGAGGTTCCACAGGGGTGTACTAATGTAGCTACAAAGAAAGACGCCTTTGATATTTTAAATAATAAGTAAGTTGCCATAAGAAAGTCAACAATATAAGAGTTTGAAGATACCAAAGGGGTAATCAGAATCCATAATCGAAGAACAGACAACACAATGGCCAAAAAGACAAAGGACAAAAGGACCAATAACGATCTACAAAATATTACACATCAAACTAAAGATCGAGTAAAACGAACCCCAGTAAAAACCGGGAGTAATTTTCATTCTACATTTTTCACAAACAAACTTTCGACTAGGATTATTATGTCTTTTACAGGAAAATGGCAGGTTCTAATTCCAGATTTCAAATTTATAAATGGTACTCGATGTGAGGTTCCACAGGGGTGTACTAATGTAGCTACAAAGAAAGACGCCTTTGATATTTTAAATAATAAGTAAGTTGTCATAAGAAAGTCAACAATATAAGAGTTTGAAGATACCTAAAGGGGTAATCAGAATCCATAATCGAAGAACAGACAACACAATGGCCAAAAAGACAAAGGACAAAAGGACAAACAACGATCTACAAAATATTACACATCAAACTAAAGATCGAGTAAAACGAACCCCATTAAAAAGCTGGAGTAATTTTCATTCTACACATTTCACAAACAAACTTTCGACAGTGTTTATCCAATGTATATCATATGTTGATATGATACATGTTTTCGTAGTACACCAAGGGATAATTGCATTTAGAAAAGTTTGAAGGTACCAAAGGGGTAATCATAAGCCGTAAATCGTATGACAGATAATACAATGGCCAAAAAGACAAAAAAAAGGTCAAATAATGATCTACAATATACTACACAGAAAACTAAAGATTGAGCCACACAAATCCCACACATATCCAGGCCATTGTAAACTCATGTGCCTCGGAAGGGTAAGGGGTTCCTGTTCCCCTAGTGCAACCCGTAATGTTATTGTTAAATACACACATCATGTGACATGAAAATTGAAATCGTGTTTGAGATTTTTTCAAGAATTAACTCTTCAAGACACCCAATAAACATATAATCCGACTGAACTAGATCAGAATAAGTAGCAATCTATACCAGAGTTATCGTTCCTTGCTCTCATATCTATCTCTGTCAATATCTCAAATAATTAAGATTTGATTGTCTATTTCTATATACTTCGTACAAAGAGTTTGTTTAATTCAATTACCATTTTGTCAAAACAATTTAAGACATATATTATATTCTGCATAAACAAGAAATGTGAAACTAACCAACTGCTAAGCAGGACTCTGGAAACGTAATCAAAGCGGACGGAATTGTGGATTTTAACGCCTCCAATGAGACCCCCATTTTTGTTGTACATTTTGAAGGAATCGGTTCATCATGTTTTGTTTCTTTTGTCAGTTTTATTGAACACTATGAAGGAAACCGTTCACCATACTTTGTCATCATTGATGCAGCCTGGATGAAAACAGACTTCAAACGGGAAGGAACTATAGAATTTGTAGAATATGTCAGAGCTGCTTTCCCTGTAAGTCAAGAATACGAATGACCTTACGATTAAATTTGTATTCGCACTGCAAAAGGTATCAAATCAGATGCTAGATTTATGGGTAATAACGCCTTAGTTGGGCCTCATGTGTTTTGCAAATTCTCTGAACAAATCGAGTCTGACAACTAACTAATTTTCTCATGTTTAATGCATCATTCTAATTGGTTGCTATATCTGGTACGCGTATAATTGTACTGGACATATTGATGCCGTCAAAGCGAGACTTATTTATTATTTTGTGTATAAACAGTCGCATCACTGTTAGGATTACAAATTAATATTCATTACGAAGGGTGGAACAAGCTTGTTCGCTTTGTTGATATTGGTGGAATTGTTGGCCATTACACTGTTTAAGCTATCTTTTCATAATATTGAAGAAGTCTTAACCATTTATTTTCATATGTAATAATAACCAATAAAAGAAATGTAAAAAAAAAAATGCCCATTACAAATTAAGGTCATCACATTTTCGATATTTTTGTGCATGATAAATCTACGTTGGATATTATCCCCTTCCCCACTTCGGTTCAATATTTTTCGCTTATTTGTGATCCTTTCGCTGACCTAATTATATCGTTACACTCCCGAGACATTTCTCTTTTCGACTGCCACATTTAAATATACCTACCGGGCCCCCTCAGACGAATTGTACAAGAATATTTAGCGAAGGTAGCTTGTTTTATTTTTAAGTTATTGAATCGGATACATCCACTTCCGGTTTGCGCTGGATTTTTCATATGAATTCGGAATTCTCTAGACCGGTCACGTGTAACAATGCCATCGTGATCATCTCCTCTCAAATGGAAAGTAAGCCTTTAAAATACAGATCATTGTTCCAATGCAGATTATAAAAATATGTTCAACTCCAAATTATTGACATTTGATTTTTAAAGCACCTGTTTTTTTATTTTCTATATCAATTTAAACCGGACCGGAAGTGGCTGTATCCGTTTCAATGACTTAAAAATAAAACAAGCTACCTTCGCTAAATATTCTTGTCCAATTCGTCTGAGGGGCGCCCGGTAGGTATATTTAAATGTTGCAGTCGAAAAGAGAAATATCTCGGGAGTGTAACGATATAATTGGGTCAGCGAAAGGATCACAAGTAAGCGAAACATATTGAGGCGAAGTGAGGAAGGGGAAAAGGACAGATGTTTACCTTGAAGTAAGGAAGAGGAGGGAGCATATATTTTTTTAATGAAACAAGTGCCTGTGATAAACAGCCATAATCCAAATACATATACACTTCCCTATTTTATATAAATATTTATATTTGTTTATTATCTTTTGTAGGATACTTATCTTATAACTGGCTGGCAGGCACTCCAATGGGTGCAAGATCCAACTCCATTAGCCAACATTACGTCATTTGCTCCATGGCAATGCTAATAGGACTCGTCAGAATGATGAATATTTATCAAGCCTAATATCAGATTGAACTGTAAATAAGATGCTTAATGTGTTTTATATTACCTTTCTATGACTGTTTTCTTTTATTAAATCATTAAATACTATTGTTTGCTTCATCGTGTAATCAACTGTTTGATAAACATTTTGTGTGCAATAGGAATAAAGCAAATTGGGTATTTTTTAATGTTATTATTAAATTTAATATTTGCCATTTCACCTTCTTCTATACACCATTACAGAAAAGGCTTAAACTTTAATATTTGTCATTTCACGTTTTTCTATACACCATTACAGAAAAGGTTTAAACTTTAATATTTGCCATTTCACGTTCTTCTATACACCATTACAGAAAAGGTTTAAACTTCAGATGCTCCTTTGTGGAACTCTGACCTAACTGATAGAATGTTGTAAAGCCATATTCAACTGGTATCTACTTTTGTCTGGTAAGTTACTCAACCATGATTGGTGGGGCTGGCTTTATCGCCTAGATTGGATTGGTACTTTCATTAATCGGGAGATCCATTGTAGATATTCGAGTTTGGGTATCGAACATTTAATTAATGGGAAATCTGGAGTCAGCCTACCATTTTTTTAAATCGGCGATTACTCTCTCACTCCACTTGGAATTTGTTTTGCTAACTATTTTAATTTACGTGTAGTGTTTTCTGGTCCTTTTTTTTTCTCTTGTTTTCCGGTTATCGGATTTTTATCAATTCTTTAGTATTTCTCAAATGTTTCTTTCCATATTACGTGAACCCATAGCTTAAGCCATTGTGTCAAAAGTAATTTTTCGTTCACCATCAACAAATTATTTATCTACTATTAAATTAATCATCTAAGTTTTCATTGGTGTATATGGACTTCATACGTCTAGACTGAAGATATAATTTTAGTGCAAACTGCTGTATTTGTGTTTTATTTACATGCATTTGAGGTCAATCGGGATTTCCGGAATACTTGTTTTATTACCTCTGCTGATTTAAGGGGGTGAGGCAGGGGTGTTCATTTTTATCTGAAGCTATAGAACTTTTGTTTTGTTTTATCATTGTATTCGTACACCTATTATCGTCTTATAATGAGATTGTGACACTTCTGATATTGGTGCTCTGTGTTAGTCTCGCCACGACTGGTTCAGACTTTTCTTATATTACTGTTATAAATATGCATGCAACCGATTGCAACATACGTGTCAAGTTTCATGCTTTCAGCGTGAGAGAGTCACGCTTCAATGCATCAACTTACGCTCTCACGCCCACCCCTATTATTCTCACACGAACACAAAAATCGACCAATTGGAAAACCTCAGTAAACATAATAAAACTGTCTAAACAAAACTGTCTAGCGAAATACGGAAATTCGAATGGAGTGCGAACCTTCAACTGCGGGTGAAGCAGACAGTCCTGTAAAAAACTTGATTCCTTCCAGAGCATGAGTTCTAATGACAAATTGTATTGTTGAAAACAATTTGTCGATTGCTGTAACTGACAAATGTTCATAAATATGTTCCCATATTCGCAAATAGTAAAACAGTATTAATGTACCAAGACTAAAACTTTTCGTATACTAAACAGAACATTATAGCACCAACTTTCCATGTTGATCAAGAATCTAAAATGAAATCCAATCCACACCTTAGCAACAGACGGGATAAATGATTCTGATTTAACCAAAATGAATCCTTTGACCGTAAAAATATTTGACCATTCTTTAAACAAAGTAACGAACAATTTCCTAGATGTGCACAACAAAAAAGCAATTGACAATGTTATTACACAAAACTAGATACAAAGGGATACGTGTGTAGATAATGCCTCTGTGAATATGGGTAATAGAAACTCAATTAAAAGTAGGGTACTGGAGAAAAATCCCGAGTTGGCTGTCCTTGCCATATGGCACATAGGTATGGTTAGGAAAAATAAAACGGATTTTAGAGCTTTTCTTAAAACTGATGGTTCACTATCAGAAATTTTGAAATTGAAACTAAACAATTCAAATCCGTCTCACACTTTTACCCATCAAGCTCTCGCATTGAAAAGTCCAAAAAGGAACTTCAGTAACTTTGATTATAACCCGGCTTCAGCATTACTAGACTCAGTATTACATGTTGTTAATGTATAAATGGCTGTTGGAACAATATGGATTGATTTCAATGACTAAATGCATGAATTTTGTTTTACTTTCTTTCAACAGGTTTCTAATGTTCCCTTGTCATAGTGCTTCTCCATACCGATAGTCTTCCGATATGGATATGCCTTGCATGTATAATAATATATCAGATTGAGATAGAAGCTACCAATCAGGTTATATTAATACTTCCATGTCACATGAATAGACAAGATGACAAATGCTGAAAACAAATAAAGTTTTAACAGATACAAATAACATTGTAAATCATAAAAAGAGCTCTTGTGAAGGCATATCCTACATTATTAAATGTTTTATAAGTAACACAAATTTAACCAATTTTGTTCTGATGTTCTTCTGAATCACCATACTGTCTTCAGCTTGTGGGGGGCTTCGCCCCTAGGCCCCTTCATCTCACTCCGAGAAATCAAAAACCCTTGACAGCTCTGCAAAATGGTTTCGTTTCTTGATAATGAATTGAATTTTGAATGCTAATTGTATTATAATTCTTGTAGAATTAATGTGTATCGTTTTCGTACCTTTTGATTGGACAAGAGCACTGTTACGTGTTTGTTTTTGATTCGTTCATAACTCGATGAACTTTTTTGTATAACCAGTATAAACAATGTGGCGGCCGCTGACATGAAACTACGATAGTGTCCGATTGAAAGCAAACCTGAAAATCAGTTTAATAATCAAAATAGGGAAAAGATTCACGTGGAAGAATTATAACTTATAAGTATTAAACGGTTCTTTTCATGAGTTCATGCATGTAAACGGTGCGGATGCACTCACAAACTTTACATAAACGTCCTTCGGTCGTTTATTCATTATCCCCCCCGCAATAGCGGTGAGGGGATATAGTAATAGCGGCCGTCTGTCTGTCTGTCTGTCTGTCCATCCGTCACACTTTCTTGTTTACGCGATAACTTGAATAAATATGGATAGATATGAATAATGTTTTGCATGTGGCTTGTAATTATCATTATCTTGGATGGGTTTTAACATGGAAATATTTGAAGCAAGGGTTTTGGGGGAAAATGTTAGTTTTTGGTTGAAAAATTACCAATTTTGAGAATTGTGTCTTGTTTACGCGATAACTTTAGTAAACATGGATAAATTTGAATAATATTTTGCGTGTGGCTTGTAAATATCATTATATTGGATGGGTTTTTACCTGGGAATATTTGAAGCAAGGGTTTTGGGGGAAAATCTTAATTTTTGGTTGAAAAATCAACAATTTTGAGAATCGAGTTTTGTTTACGCGATAACTTCAGTAAACATGGATAGATTTGAATAATTTTTGCATGTGGCTTGTAATTATCATTATCTTGGATGGGCTCTAACATGGAAATATTTGAAGCAAGGGTTTTGGGGGGAAATCTTAATTTTTGGTTGAAAAATCAACAATTTTGAGAATCGAGTCTTGTTTACGCGATAACTTCAGTAAACATGGTTAGATTTGAATAATTTTTTGCATGTGGCTTGTAATTATCATTATTGTCCCCTGCCTCCCAAGCGGAGCGGGGGATATAGAAATGCCGGGCGTCCGTCCGTCCATCCGTTCGTCCGGATATATTGTAAGCGCTCTCAGATTTGTATTTGTTGACCAATTGATTTCAAACTTACACACAGGCATTACATTAAGAATCTCTAGCTTAAGTTCGAAACTGGGCAAAATTCGAAAATAAAATTCTTGTAAAATCATGTTTTTTTTATAGAAAAAGTACATATTTTGAAAATTACACATTTCTCTGAAACTACAAAAGATAGGAACTTAATATTTGGTATGGGTAGAGATGCCAATGTGAAGTTGAGGATGCAATATTCCCTCCTCCCCCCAGCTCAGTCCCACCCCTCTGGGGAATCTGTATAAAAAAATATGACCGAAATCCCCACCCTAAACCATATATATTTATGATCAGGGTGACTAGGCAAATCAAATGCCTTATAGCTAAGGCCCCAGGGGTCATACCCCATCCCCTACCTGAAGTTAACTTTTTAATGGTTGAGATCCCCACCCCTAAACCATATATATTTATGATCAGGGTGACTAGGCAAATCAAATGCCTTATAGCTACGGCCCCAGGGGTCATACCCCATCCCCTACCTGAAGTGAACTTTTTAATGGTTGAGATCCCCACCCCTAAACCATATATATTTATGATCAGGGTGACTAGGCAAATCAAATGCCTTATAGCTAAGGCCCCAGGGGTCATACCCCATCCCCTACCTGAAGT
>MJUT01043286.1:317243-332223 GCA_002080005.1 Gigantidas platifrons
ACGGACTGTTGCTTCAGTGAGCTAGCACTATAAAAATCCAACTAAGCATGTTGGTCTAGTACGTTAGTGCACACGAATAATAACCAATGTCAATGAGTTAGTGGAAGAGTTATGTCCCATGTCTAGCTCTTTCCCGTTAAGAGTACATAAGGTGTACATCCGGGTCTCATTTCTGGACAGTCTTTTTAAATGGCTGCCGCCCTTTGTTACAAATAGCTGTCATTATCAGCAGAGAAAAAAAACTTTCCCTTATATACCTTACTGGGTAGTGGTTGCGTGTTAATTTCATATTCTATAGTTATCACTGATCATTGCCTGGCTAGGTTAGGATTATTTATCAGAAACTGAAACTGCAGAAAGAAACTTTGCAGTATCGCCGCATCGGATGTAATGGCAATGTTCAAATTTAGTTACCGTAGATGACACTGAACATTTCAGGTGTAAAATTACATGCTTTATGGAAAAAAAATTGAGGAGACTATATTTAATGAAAATAATTGATATTTTATGATTTTATTTGTCACATTAAAAGAAACATGGTTCTTTTTTTTGCGAAGGTATTTTCCGTGTCAATGTTAGATTTACAGTAACATAATATACAGATAAACCAATTATTATTTGTCATATTAGATAGAATACATAAATGGCTGTGGGTATTATTTTTTAAAATATTTTCCTGCATCACTGTTTATTTCAAAGGAACATAATACAGAGTAAAGCCCGCCATTATGAATGAGCGTCCAACGGCGGGAAATAAAATAGTCCTTTTTTACCTCCTTTACAAAATACTTTTTAACTCCGAAGTCCCGTATTGAAAGTCTTTGGCAGCAAAAATCCCACAGGGTGTAAAATGGATCGATAGCCAAAATCGGCTAATGTCACTTATGTCTGATGGGGGAGAACCTTAGTTAGAAAACACAAATAATTTTTTTTAAAATAGGATGAACGGCAAAATCTATTTTTACATATTGGAATGACGAAAAGATGATATTTAAACACCAATCAATGATATTGGTGAATAGAATCAAGTTGGAAATGTAATCGTATGTGGATATAAAATCAGACCCGTGCATCAAGCGTTCTCTTGCTCTTCCACTCCTGATTCCTCGTGTTATTTTATTATTCACAAATGATAATGACAATACCTACAGCAAGACAAATAACGTAAGTAAAGGAGTATATTTAGATCTACAAAACGATATTATTTAAGTATTATATATATAACCATGGATCTTACGAAGGATGAGTTGGTTTAAATAAGTTCATGAGTAAGATCCATGGTATATATGGTTTGTAACAGAAATTACATGATTGACAGATTTATGATGTCAAAATCATGGAATAATAGATCCCATGACGTCAAAATCATGGAATAACATCAAGATCTTCATGTTAGAACATGGTTTGTGAAAGTTCACTATTTTTAAGTTGATTACTGCATAAAAACATCAAAGGAAAAATGCGTATTTATGTTACAATTTACTATTACTGCATAAAAGCATCAACATGTTAAACACAATTTGTATGTATTATAACATAATAGTTTTTTAGGAATAAATATGTTTAATTATACCAAAAACATCAAAGGAAAAATGCGTATTTATGTTACAATTTACTATTGTAACATAAATACGCATTTTTCCTTTGATGTTTTTATGTAGATATGTCACCCCACTCGGACACATTATCCTGATTCCGAGCCAACCAGTATTTGTCATGTCTCCTTAATGCTGCGTGCTTAGCGGAGAAGCAGCAAATAACAATTTTATAGTCTTTGGTTTGACCCCTAGAACCCACAATCTACCGCACTCGAGGCGAGCACGCTAACCATTACGCCACCGATGCGGTTTTATTGAAATAGACGTGAGAACATCCAAATAACTATCAAAACTGTAATTGGATGTCAAGACTGGGAAGAAAAATTTTAATCTACCAAATCAAATAAAGACAGAACAGAAAAAGCAATGGTAAAAAAAAAAAAACTTAAGCAATATGAAGAACTAAAGAAGGTGGTGAACTCAGGTGAACTCATGTGCTCTTGAATGGGTAGCAGTTCCTGCTACACTAAAGTAATTGTTTGTTCTATGAAGTCTACCACCTTATATGCACAATTTGAAGAACATAGTAGTACATATAACCCCTATACCTGTCTCCTTCTCATACATGTATCTATGTTACACATTTATATCACAAATGTTTCTACACACGTACACAGGTGAATAAATTACAGATACTCGTGTGCATTTTGTACACTGACTTTGGAATGAAAAGCATATGATTATCACGTGAGAAAATGAATTGTACTGGGTGACCCAAAAAATGCAACCCATATACTCATGAATAAAACTTTTATAATCTTGCTATCACCTTGATATTTCTGGCTTGTGAAGATTCAATATTTATAAAATATTAGAATAGTGTATTTTCAAGATGCCTTAGACAGCTCGAGAGAAAAACATTTTCCATAGAAACCTACTTTGAGACCAAATGCTTCATGGACTGTGACTAACTGAGCCTCTGACGGCATCAATAGTCACAGGTAACCTTGCACTCCTCTGCCGTCCAGAATTAGTGCATCTTCTGTGCTTATCATGTGGATTCAAGGCTGTCTCATGTTCCCTGAATTTTTCCCACATATGAATACGTCGTTTGTCCGGATAACGACCACATGAAATTGTCTGCCAAAGTTGGCACAACAATGAAGAATTTTGTCTCAAAGTAGATTTCTATGGAAAACATTTTTTCCTCGAATTGTCCAAAGCATCTTGAAATATACACTATACTAACCTTTCATGTATTGAATATTCTTCTCAAACATGAAACATTAAAGTTATAGCATGATTATTTAAAAATTAATGAGTAAACGGGTGGCATTTTTATTGGGCCACCCTGTATTATACAGCTCCACGAGTGAACCCAGTGATGATAGAAATATGACCCACGTAATTTCTCCACTGGGAGTACCATGCACCCATCCTCCGGTTGTTTGGTAAGAATCAAATATATTTTAATGCAAAAATCGCCCGTAGGACGGGTCGTGCGGAAGAACCTCGTGATTGACGAATGCAAAGACATTTGCATATAAAGGAATAACTTGCAACAGCCCCTAAGGAGCATATTGTTGTGGTTGGTCGATGGTAACCCGTTGTCAGGCAAAATATTAGGCAATTAGCATATCCGACCATATTCTCATCCCATGGCTATATTTTTTTACTAATATATGATGCACTGCTTGTAATAACAACGTTGATGTCTATCTTAGTACGCATGACGTGTTTCTAGAATTACCCTCATCAGGTATACACAAAGTCAACAGATTGGAACGCCAAATAATTTAAAAGTTTTGTAAGCAAAAATACAAGAGAACCTAAACAGGATAGCTAAAATATGTTAAGGTTACTTACGACTGAGGGAGGAGAAAGTAATCTTAATAGTCATTACATTATACAGGAACTGTCAATTTTAATAACAAATATATCTAATAAACCGTGGTTGTGCCAAAACACTGATTACTGGGCAGATGATACCCTCGGGGACTAATAGTCCACCAACAGAGATGTCGACCCAGTGAAAGTTTGTTCTCATCATCAATGCATGGCTGAAACGCTGCATCACTTGACGTTAAACAACAAACAATCTAATCAATACGTGCAGCTCTAAAATCACAAGATTCTCATGAGATTTTATAAACATATGATATTTCCATGGGGTTTTTTTTCAATGCATTTAGCATATAATATCATGATAATCGAATGAACTTAAGGTAGAAGAGTTTGAAAATACCAAAGGGGTAATCAGAATCCGTAAATCGAAGAAAAACATACCACAAAATGACCAAAAGCAAAAGTTCAAAAGTGACAAACAACGATCTATAAAACATACACATAAAAACTAAAGATAGAGTAACACGAGTATATTTAATATCTAACTATCATGTCAGTGTGTCAACGGTGTCAACGTAATCTACACAGTCATGGTCTAGGATGTTCTGAAGTCAATCTTGTTTGCTGTTAAATAATTGAACTGATATATTATTACAGACAACACATCACGTGTTATATCAATACAAAGCGCTCCATGATAGTTCGTATACCTAAATTTTCTACACGAACTTTCCTACACACGAAGTTGATCTTTTAATTAAAATCTGATAATAATATAGCTTTTAAATATTTTAGATAACCTATGTCAGTCAGTTTTCCGTTGTCTTATGTCCTTAGAAAGTTTTTGTATACGTCACCTGAAGTTATTCATTTATCGTACATATGTACTTAAGCTTCATTTAATAATTGGGGTGTTTTTTATTTTCCTTTTTTTTTTGCAGGTCCTTTTCTTATTCGATCACTGTTATAGCTTTCATCATAGTGTGTGAAAATATGAAATTCTCATGCGCATGTAAGCTCTGAAAAGTCTCATATTCTTGTGTACGAGTAGACTTTTTTTTAAGATTATCTTGCTCTATATGAATGCTTCATATCTTTATCTCCACATCACTGAATTGCATTTTCTTATCTATCAACTTTTCAACATGGCGCAAGCAAGTTACTTTTGATAAGATGATGTCTGCTTTGTACTAGACCAGCACCTTACTTGGAATTTTGTTTTGCTACTTCTCTGAAACGATAGACTGTTGGTAGAAATGTCGCTCCACTCAGTTTTTACTCTTTCTCATTGATACTAAGGAGATGAGCAACACGAACCCTATAAAAACTAGAACTGTGAGTGACCTCACTGAGTGATACCCCCCGCTTGCAGTTTAGTAGGAGTTGCGCTTAAAAGGTACATGCCTCCCCCCCCCTTTTCGTGAAAGTATAAGTTGAATTATCTCCCCTTTTGAAATTTGGACAGCAACCATATTCTTTCATGTACATCTGCAGGTAGTGTACTACAAGTGTGCAAAGTTTCATATAAATATAATAAGCCGTTTAGGAGGAGTTGTGCTTACAAGGTACATGGACGGACGGACAGTATAAGTTGAATTATCTCCCCCTTTTAATTTTGGACAGCAACCGTATTCCTTCATGCACATCTGCATGTAGTGTACTACAAGTGTGTAAAGTTTCATAAAAATCCAATAAGCCGTTTAGGAGTTGCGCTTACAAGGTACATGGACGGACGGACGGACGGACAAACGGACGGACGGACAAACGGACGGACAGATAGACGGACAGGGTGATTCCTATATACCCCCCAAACTTTGCTTGCGGGGGGTATAAAAATGGATTGAACCCATGTGTTCGCGAAGGGTAAGCAATTCCTGTTTCTTATAACACACACACCGTGTTACTCATTCAAATCGGGAAAAAAGTCTTGACAAAGGAAAGAAGAAAAAATCTACATGAAAGCGAAGAAATCCATTACCATTTGATAATTGGCTATTTCGTAACTGTTAACCGTTTCGTAATGATAACCTATATAATTGTTGTAGTTATAACTTCAACCAATGAGAAACGTAGCCTTGTTTGAGTAGATTTTACATCAGCAACTGAGCTCTGTTCAGAAAATCACTGCTGGGTACACGCCATAGTATTATTTATGAATTGTTGTGAAATGTAAACTCCATACGTTGGTGCTGTTGGATTATTGCTATTGATGAAAGGGAAGTTGACAACTGGAAAATCACGTTTTCGTAGACTTTTGGCTTTGTTGTTTCTAATGTAAGATGCCAAGGAAAATAAGAAACATTCTTGACATGTAACATATACCAGCTATTTATTATCGAGGACATGTGTTCTTATTGTTACCTTAGATATGCAAGTACAAATGAATTAAAATTATCAATATGATTCATTATTATTATTTACTTTAAGATAATAATTCTATCAAGTGACTTGCATTCCAGAGATATTTTATTTTTGCGAGATGTTTTTTTAAAAATGCTTCACATATTCTTAGTGACAACAACATTTTGATAGGTGTTTTTTTTTTCTCACATTCATCACAAAAGAAAGATAATATCAATGTTATTCAACATAACAAAACAAAAACAAAAAACAATTTGGATATTTTTTTCACAATGGTAATGATTTATGCAATATCATTCATATTTTTGTTTTAGAATTACTGTTTTTCAGAAAGTCGATAAAAAGCGTAGATACTAAACACAGTATAATAGACACCAATCAGCAATACATAACTCCTGTTTTATTCCATGTTGTGTAAGGTGTTTCTGTCATTGCTAATTTTGTAATGATTTTCAACTTTTTATATTGGTCATTCAATAAAAACGCAGATATATAATTTAGTACGCATGACGCGCTCCCGCAACAGCCCCTGTCGTGTACACTCATAATCAAAAGAACAGAGAATACATTTCTAAATACAAACAAAATGCATTGTGAACAACTTGAGAAAAAAAAACAGAATGGCAAATGAACAAACTACAAATCGAAACAGGAAATTGTAACGCCATGAATTGACTTTTTTTGTTGTTGGAATATATATTGTTTTGTGTATACTGCAGCTCAGTTGTAGTTTAGAATCGTCCGACATCTGCGCATGTATGTTTGATATTGATTTGGAAGTGAGTTCAAGATGATCACAAGATGAACATTTTATACACTGCTAGATTCTATTTTATACACTGCCAGATTCTATTTTATACACTGCCAGATTCTATTTTATACACGGCCAGATTCTATTTGACTATTTTATACACTGCCAGATTCTATTTGACTATTTTATACACTGCCAGATTCTATTGGACTATTTTGGTTGAGTATGTGTTGCTCATTATTTTGGTTTTCTGTGTTGTGTTTTGTTGGTTTTATTTGTCTTTGTTATGTGTCTAGTGCCCAATGTTCCCTGTTTCTCTGGATTGTACATTATTTAATGCACTTTCGCTTTTCTCTAATGTTTATTTGCATGCTATGATGATAGGCGAAAATTTCATTTCAAATCATGTGTTAGGAGATGTGCAGAATGAATGGTCTTACATCATTTACTCTCAGAGCTTCCGGGACCCTTGCGTGGCTCAATGATTTTCGACCAAGTAGATTGATTGATTGCTGCATAATATCCATATTCAATTATATCATTCATATATAAACAGAAATGACGGGGAAATGTGAAAACCAGGGTACCCGGAGAAACCCAACGACATATCGCAAGTCACTGACTATTCTTGGTCAGTAATGAACGGGGCTCTAACTCACAACTTTAGTAGTGATAGGCACTGATTTCACAGGTAGTCGTAAATCCAACTACCATACGATCACGACCACGACGACCCTGACAATCACTGGAAAAGAATTGGCTAGGGACAAAACAGAGGTTTGTCATGAAGAACCGTTTAAGTCAAAAATCATTGATGTATGTTATAATATCGTACTGGATAAGGTTTAAAATGATAACCCATATAAAATAATGCATATATCTTTATTATTTAGGCTTGCACATGTCTTTTTGCAATTTCTTTTCAATCAAGTTGATTTTTTATGTCTATTAAGTAGATATATTACAAGTTGAAATTGTGAAAGATGTTAATTTATTGAAAACTCGAATCTAGAAAAAAAAAATGAAAATTGAAATTTTATAATCTAAAATAATTTGCTTATTAAATGTATAATTTTTTGAACGTTGTCGTGCAATATATTTATCAAGTATAACAGTTCTTTGTCCGTACTCTAGTATATCTGTTGTTGCCATGTTTCTATGATTATGATTCAAACACTGCCTCACAGCTATCGATTAGGGTTCCAATGAGTTCAGTTGTCTCATCACAAATTGGACAGGTGCATTCGTTCTCTTCACTGGAATTTGATCCATCACCATGGTTACCGTGTCCTTTTCCATGACCCTTTCCGTGACCTTTTACAAAACCGCCTCCACCCCATCGTTTCTCGTTTATCATTCGACGAACTCCACTTGACTGGTCATTGGGTTGACAGTCAGGTTCTAGTAATGCAGAGCAGAACTTTTGCATCCCAGTAAGTTCAACACATTGTGAGTCTGTGTTAAATCCCGGACAAGTTGATGGATAAGGACAACCAACCGTGGGTGGATTAATATCTAGTAGGAGCAAATAAAAAGTTGAGAAACATTTTTTGCTATAGTATGCATTGACTACAGCAACAAGGTGGATTATTGCTTCCACATTCATTCAAAAGTTCTGAGAGCAATACATGAAATAAAACTATTTTTAAATGAGTGAGTGATGATTGTTTGGTGCTAAATGAGCAAGTTTTATGCTATTTCATGTCGAGAAGAAGAACATTTCAATGAGATGATGATGTCCGCATTGTACTAGGCCAACACAACACGCTTCGTTGGAATTTTATAGTGCTAGCACACTGAAACAACAGTCTGCGGGTAGACATGTCGCTCCAATCGGACACATTATCATGATTCTTAGCCAAGCAATCCTTGTTCTTACTCCTGAATATTACGTGATTAAACCAGAAGTAGCAAATACCTAATTTTATCAGTCTTTGGTTTGATTCGATCGTATCTCGAACCCACAAACTACCACAATCAAGGCGAGCACACTAACCATTACGCCAACATTGCCATTGACATTTTTTTGACGCTTAGAAATGTTCATTCCCACTTGTATCGGATCCATTAACCATTTTAAATATGACTCATTTTGTCATTCTTTTTACTGTGAGCGTACCCGTTTAAGGTTATTCCAGAAACGCATCTGGCGCACTCAATTATATATCTACGATTTTATTACTATCACAAGGTCGATACCTCTGTTGGTGGACTATTAGTCCCTGAGGGTATAAACAGTCAGTGTTTCTGGCACTGACATGGTTCATAAGAGATATTTATTATTGAGATATTTACAGTTAATAAATAATGTAATTATCATATACATATAAAACTAATTAAGGATAATCTTTACTCAGACATAGGTAGCCTTAGTCGAATTTGGCTATCCTGTTTATAGTGTTTTAAGTCCTTTTGGTTTCTTGCTCCAACAGATTTTTAGATTATTTTGTTTTCCAATTCTTTTACTATAAGAGTACCATGGTGACGGTTGTTACAGAAACGAGTAGTGTACACTAAATTAGATATCTAAGTTTTTATTGAAAGCCATTTGTTTCTTTCTTTCTTTTTCTTTAATTTTGTTTAAATAATATTCACATTATTTAGGAATTGTACATTTCAAGTAAAATAATTAAACTTACCGTCCACAGGAGCTGAAAGTACAAAATGGCAAAAATTAAAAATGTTTTCAGTTTTATTTATGATTTTGAGTCAATATCTGCAATGAATTTTAGCAAGACATACAAGTAATATATGTGTCTCCATTGCCAACATATTAGTAATGCTAATTAACACGAAGGTGGCACTACTGGAGCAGGAACTGCCTACCCTCCGGAGTACCTGAGTTCACCCCCGGTTTTAGTGGGGTTTGTGTTACTCGATCTTTAGTTTTATATATATGCTTTGTAGATGGTTGTTTGTCCTATTGTACTTTTTTTCTTTTGACCATTGTGTTGTCTGTTCTTCTTCTTTTGACCATTGTGTTGTCTGTTCTTCTTCGATATACGGATTCTGCTTGCCCCTTTGGTATCTTCAAACTCTTCTTATGACTGAACCGTTCTTAAATGTATAAGTGGGGTGGTACTATTGCTCATTGAATCTTTAGTTTTCTGTTTAATGTTTTGTTGACCATTGTTTGTTTTTTGTCGTTTTTCTTTAGCCATTTTATTATCTGTCCTTCTTCAGTATACGACATCTGATTACTTCTTTGGTATCTTTTCTACGTATAGTGTCTTAACATAACAGATTGATAAACAAGAGTATATACGAGGTTCACATAACATTCTATTGTTTTATTGCCTCATGCTGTCAAGCAATTAAAATATCTTACTTAATTACTATGAATTCTGTATGGGATTTTTTTCTGAGATCAGAAAGATTAATCGATGCTTATTTTAGAAACAAAATGATTAAAACAGATATTTTATAACATTTGTTCCTGTTAGGAACAAATATTATAAAGCTCAATTGTAATTCTTCCATTTGAAACAAATAGTATAAAGGAGCTTCTGTTCTATAACAATATAACTATGGTGGCGATGGTGCGAAAGTCTATGTAATGTATACTACTAATAGTGTAATGTAGCATCCTTAGTCGTGGAAATGGAAATTTCGAGAAAGTCGCGGTGATGGATTGCGTCCGATAGTGGTCATAGGCACTGATTGCAAAGGTAGTAATAAACTAACTACCATGCGATCACGACCGAAACGGCCCTGCAACAATAATATTTGATTTGATTTTTTGTGTTTAACGCCACTTTCAGCAATATTTCAGCTATTCCATGTCGACCACTTGTAGTGGTGGAAGAAGCAGGAGTACCCGGAGAGAACCACCGACCATGGGCAAGCAATTGGTAAAATTTATCACTTGCGGCTGCGAGTCGAGTGCACCCTTTTTGTAATTTACAAAGTCGGGCGCAAACCCACGCCGTATTGGTGATAGGCTTGTATGAGTTGCTAGGTAATCCAACTACCTAACTCATTGAGCTACCCGGGTCCTCTTCAACAATAAGAAAAATATGGAATATTTATCTATATATTAGGTAACCGTATTCACACTTGTGTTTCTTTTAATAGGAAGAAGTTGTTAAAATTAATCTGTCATCTTAAATAAGACTTACTGTTTCCTTTCTCTGTAAAATACAAAAAAATTGCAACATTTAACATCTTTCATAAATTATTAGCTTATAGATAGAAACAGCCTATATCATAATGTTATCTTTCAAATGAACTACATCTTGCTGATGCAGTAAGAACTAAAAAAAAATTTCAACAATTATTTGATTTGTGTAGTCATGTAATATTATAAAAACTTTGTAGGTTCATCAAAAGTATAAATGAGAAAGTCACTTCTCCAGCTTATTTAGTGGGGTTTCGTGTTACAAGGTCATTAGTTTTATATGTATGTTTTGTAGATCGTTATTTGTCTTTTGCCCTTTTTCTTTTGGCCATTGTGTTGTCTGTTCTTCTTCGATTTACATATTGTGATTACCCCTTTGGTATCTTCAAACTCTTCTTTTAACTATTACACAATTGATCACTCATGCTTATTATAATTTATTGTGTATATTTATGTTAATATGCTCTCTGTAACTATGCTGTTCTGTTAGTTTATGAGAATGGCGTTCATTCATTCACAAAACAAAATCTCCCACAAAATACATTTATATTTACCATGTGCAATTCTTATATCTGCATCAGAAGGACGGGATATGCACTGGTCGTCCATTAATGGTTTGCAGATATCACAAATGTCTGGATCCTCTGTTGCAGTCATGACTGGGAGAGCTGGAACTAAAAACATATTTTGATCACAAAGGGCCGATAAAACTAGCCTAACCCCGCCACTTTTTATTGAAGTGTCTATATCAAGTCAGGAATTTAAGAAGTCAGGATATGTGTTGCTTTTGTATCTTTATTTACACTTCCTACCCTTCCGGGGCACCCGAGTTCATCCCTGTTTTCGTTGTATTTGCGCTTTTTATTTTTGGTGTATAGTGTTTTCTGGACAATTGTTTGTCTTTTTGTCCTATTTTTTCTATCGTCTGTTCTCCTCAGATTTCGGTATCTTCAAACTTTACTGATTTATATTTGTTTGTTTGTAATAAATCAACGAAATGAAAGAGAAAAACATTGTACAGTCAAATGCTCCTTTAGTAACCACCTCTATTAAGAAGTAACTTGTATTATGTGACCTTCATTATTATTTCCCTTCACAGTGCATTTCATATCAATTAAACCTGTATTAAGTGACCACCTGTCTTATGTGACCATATTTCATTGTTCCCTTGGAAGGTGACATAAGACAGGTTAAACTATATATGTATATATATATCACAAATTCTGGTCTATACAATTATAATAAAATAAATAAAGCAGTAAATCTACAGGCATTTTTAACAGCAAATTTTACAATAATTGTAGAAATACATTTATCTTCCATACAATTTTATCTAGATAAGTCGACATAGATACTCTATGAAACCTTTCTGCTGTTTCTTCTTTTATAGAATTTCCAATGGGAACCTTTCTTATATTGTGTTTCTGACAATACATTTTCCTATACTGTCGGATTGAGCATCACATGTATAGGAAAAATGTTCCTTACCCAGGGATTGTACCCAGGCAAGAAACAATGTCATATTTATTCACATGATACCGCCCCTGCCGGGAATTGGCAAATTCCAAATTAGCCTGTAGTTTAAATATAGATATAATTCTTACTGGTGGCTTGTGTTGTCTGTTCCGGTCCGAAGAACGTCATATCATAGAAATTCGTTGATTCGGATAGCTCAAATTTGGTACAAAAATAGACATACACATCGGTTGTCCCAGATAAAGGAAATATTGACCTGCAATAAATAAAAGACTGTCATATACACTACATACAACAAATATTAACCGTATCGGTGGTGTATTGGTTAAGCGTGTGGTAGATCATGGGAACTCCGGTCGGGTCGAACCAAAAGCTATAAAATTGATATTTGCTCCTTTTCCATGGGATATCTAAAAATGCTCCTTTAGGGGTTGAGTTAGGGGTCAACATGAATGTATTATAAAGTGACCAATCAGCGCCTCTTCTACAAAATCCAACAGACAAGACAATCATTTGCCTTTTTAACACACCCGATAGACACCGAATGTATTCATGTTGACCCCTGACGCAACTCCGAGAGGAGCGTTTGTAGATCTAAATGACTGAAAAATAAACGAAACCACGTTCGCTGAATATTCTTGTCCAATTCGTCTGAGGGGGGCCCGGTAGGTATATTTAAATGTGGCAGTCGAAAAGAGAAATAGCTCGGGAGTGTAACGATATAATTGGGTCAGCGAAATGATCACAAATAAGCGAAAAATGTTGAGGCGAAGTGGGGAAGGGGAAAAGGGCAGATGTTTACCTTGAGGTATTTTTTGAATAAAACAAGTGCCTGTGTTTCTGAAGCATCAAACAATTTTAACGAAGTTCCTTTATTTTATGATCCCAAAGAGTATAAGCGGTATTTATCTGGAATCTGCCATATTAACAGTTTCAATGAAAACTTTGTGCTTTCGCAGTAAAACGACTTCTTATTTACCTTGACAACTTGTAAATTGGTGTGTTACGCTTCAGTGGTAGCTATTTCCCGTGTACAGATGATACACAGTGGAAACATGATAGCCAAAATCAGCTAATATCACATATGCCTAACATATAAGGACACTTTCCTGTTTGCCTGGCCTCATTACTATTAGGAATACAAAATGTACTTACTTTGACAAATAGAAGTCGTCCTGTTGATCTAAACAGATGTACTCATCAGGAATAGTTTCCCCCAAGATTGTTACTGGTTCAGGTAGTTCAACTTTCATTACATCTCCCTCGGGTGGAAACCCGTAGTCGACATTGTTTTGATCAACAAACACTTTTTCTAGCATATTTACTGGGTAGATAGAACAGTCTGCGTCTATAAAGAAAATTAGAATGTTCATTTCGTCATTGTTTTGATGTAAATGAGAACATTAGAGAGTAGTTTAACACGACGGGTGTCACTAGCGGAGCAGGAACTGTTCATCCTTCATGAGCACCAAAGTTCATTTTCGGTTTATCGTGGTGTTTGTGTTGTTTAATGTTTAGTTTTCTGTGTAGTGTTTTGTTGATAATTGTTGGCACTTTGTCGTTGGTCTGTCCTTCATCGATGTACGGTCTCTAGTTATCCCTTTGGTACCTTCAATCTTTTCGTATATCGTACAATGGTATTGTACTTAGTATTGATCAACTAGATACTCTTGATTAACATCCCCACACATTGTAAGGGTTAATGTTACTTTTCTCACGTGGGAATTTCATGTGCATTCCATACGACTGGCTCATTTTACCGGATGTATACATTAATAAATATCTAACTATACCACGAGTGGTTTGATACGTCACACGCACGGATACTTGAACATCGCCTCGAGGTAGGTTTATGCAGTTGTACAATTTAAAAAAAAGGAAAACTAACAAAACCAAGTACAAAATGTAGTTCACTGAAGGGCCCACATATCAGACTTCATTGTTAGCATACATTCATTGTGTGGAAACCCGTCAGTTTTGCAAACACTTCTATACAGGTAAATGGGTTTTGTGTGAACGGTATCCTTGGCCGGAATTTTAACTGTACAGAAGTGTTTGCAAAACTGACGGGTTTCCACGCAATAAATGTATGCTAACAATGAAGTCTGATATGTGGGCCCTTCGGTGAACTACTTGGTTTTGTTAGTTTTCTTTTTTTTTAAACTGTACAACTGCATAAACCTACCTCGAGGCGATGTTCCAGTATCCGTGCGTGTTACGTAGCAAACCACCCGTGTATACAAATAAAATATAAATCAAAGTTAATCAACTGTGTAGCACAGCCGACATACCGGTATATATGGGAACAGATATCCGTCGTTACCCGTTATAATTCGTTTTGCCGCAGCTAATTCGAAACTCTTCTGACCATACTTGGTAGAATTTAATCAAACTTAATGTATTGTGTCCCCATGTTGCGTGTGTTTCTACTTTGTCGGTTTTCTCTAACGTTTATTAATGTATTTTATCCCCATGTTGCCTGTGTCTCTACTTTGTCGGTTTTCTCTAACGTTTATTAATGTATTGTATCCCCATGTTGCCTGTGTCTCTGCTTTGTCGGTTTTCTCTAACGTTTAGTATTGTGTCCCCATGTTGCCTGTGTCTCTACTTTGTCGGTTTTCTCTAACGTTTAGTATTGTGTCCTCATGTTGCCTGTGTCTCTACTTTGTCGGTTTTCTCTAACGTTTAGTATTGTGTCCCCATGTTTCCTGTGTCTCTGCTTTGTCGGTTTTCTCTAACGTTTAGTATTGTGTCCCCATGTTGCCTGTGTCTCTACTTTGTCGGTTTTCTCTAACGTTTATTAATGTATTGTGTCCCCATGTTGCCTGTGTCTCTACTTTGTCGGTTTTCTCTAACGTTTATTAATGTATTGTGTCCCCATGTTGCCTGTGT
>MJUT01043286.1:335783-345904 GCA_002080005.1 Gigantidas platifrons
GTATTGTGTCCCCATGTTGCCTGTGTCTCTGCTTTGTCGGTTTTCTCTAACGTTTATTTATCACCTTACTTTACTACTAATGTGCACTTCATATTTCACATTCTTTGAAATTATTTTCATTATTCTTTCGAATGCATTCGAGTGCAGACCCTTTTTGGAGAAAACCGAAGTGTCAATCAAGAATGGACAATCCAGTGACACGGGCAACATTGGATAAATGACCCAGAACGATGACAAACAAACAAAAAAAACTCTGAAAACTACAAAGATGAGAAACACGGACCTCACAAAAAAAACGGGAGTGAACCCAGCTGCTCATGAAGGGTGAACAGTTCCTGTAATAGACAACAGACGTCTTACTCATTGCCAAGTCCCGTAAAAGTCTTGTTGGTGATATATAAAAGGGGAAATCTACGTTAAAGGTAAAACAAATCATTGCTATTTGAGAAATAGATATTTCGTATTTGGCAACCGGTTCGTTTTAACAACAGTAGAATTTTTGTAGGTCATATTTGCATCGATAGGTAATAAATAAGTATTTCAGAAGTAAAATTATAAATATCTTGAATTAACCAACATTGTGAACTTCTGAATCAATGTTTCTTGCATAAAAAGAAGGGACCGTCGTGGTCTTGATTGTATGGTAGTTTGATTTATATCTACCTGTACAATCAGTGCCTATCACCACTAACGTTGAGAGTTCGAACCCCGCTCATGACGAGGTGTACTCGATACAACATTATGTGATAAAGTTTGTCGGTGATTTGCGACAGGTCAGTAGTTTCCTCTGGGTACTCCGGATTCTTCCACCAATAAAACTGACCGCCATGATATAACTGTAAATATTGTTGAAATTGGCATTAAACACCATAAACCAAACCAAAGCAAACTATAGAAAAGAACTGGACTTTATAATATTTAAGTTAATCAATATGGAGGCGACTAACCTGCTATAGCAGTAAACAAGCTGCTGCAGCAACCACAAAATACAACATGTTGATATCTGTTTATTATTGGTGTTTATCCTCTGATCCTTATTCTGTAATATGTCTTGAAGTAGATGTATGGCTTTCAATTGTGTGGGTCATCTTTTATATATGTATTTGATGACGTTGTTATTCATAAAAAAAAGGATGTGCTTACGCAATAATCCTTTTGCATATCATTACTGTAAATACAAACTTCCAAAAAAAGTTGTAAACAGTGCGTAAATGGTCTATTCAATCTGACGAACAAGCAATTATCTTATCGTTTTTTAAGGTTAGAATATATATCATTTTGATTGTTAGATTATTATACTAGAGGCTCACTTGATCTTGTATTGCTCGATCATCACACAAAGACGATTTATTGAACTATTGCATTTTTTTTATCGATACCTCTGTCGGTGGACTATTATTCCCCTTAGATATCATCCGCCAAGTAGTCAATGTTTCTGGACTGACGTGGTTTATTATATATCTTTATTATTGAAATTTACAGTTCCTAAATCACGTGATTAGTATTAAAACTAAGGTTCTCTTCCATCAGTCATACCGTAGTTAATGTTGACCATCCTGTTGAGACCCTTTGGTTTTTTTGCTTCCAAAACTTTAAATCATTTGCCTTACCAATCTTTTGACTTTGAGCGTCACCTGATGAAGGTTATTCTAGAAACGTGTCGTGTGCACTAAATTAGATATCTACGTTTTTTATTATTGGCATATGTTGAATATGTAGGACTAAATAATTTATTGGTGGACAATGCTACTTCATGCCGAATATATTTGCATTTCCTTTCTTGGTTCTTATGAAGATTTTTTTTTTTAATTTCAATTGCAGACAAGTAGTAGAAAAGTTTGAAGATACCAAAGGCAATTAGAAGTCATAAAGAGAAGAAGGAGAGATAACACAATGGTCAAAAGATAAAGGACAAAAAGACAAAAAAAAAACAATGGTTGACAATATACTACACAGAAAACTAAACATTGAATAATACGAATCTCACTGAAAACTCTGGATGAACTCGTGTGCTCTGAAAAGGTACGCAGGTTCCCGCCCCACTCATGACACCTGTCTTGTTACTCTTTAAACTTTGACCCACAAAGCCCATAGCGTCTAATTTTATGTTATTTTTAATTTACATATCACAAGTATTTCAAGTCATCTTTGACATTTTCTCATAGCAGTCTAAGCTAGTCTTTGAACTTCTGGTCTTGACACCACAGACCCTTGCGTTTTACGTTGCACCATCCTAAGCCTGGATAGGGATGCTTCATTCCAACTACAGCTAAGGGACTGCTGTTTTATTGATATGACATATATGCTTACTTCTTGGCCATGGGGTACTAAACTTTGATAAGGGCTGTCGTGGTCGTGATCGTATTGTAGTTGGATTTACAACTAACTGTGCAATCAGTGCCTATCACCACTAAAGTTGTGAGTTCAAACCCGGTTCATGGCGAGGTGTACCTCGATACAACATTATGTGATAAAGTTTGTCAATGGTTTGCGGCAGGTCAATGGTTTTCTCCGGGTACTCCAGTTTCATCTACTAGTAAAACTGACCGCCACGATATAACTCTAATATTGTTGAAAGTGGCGTTAAACACCATAAACCAACAAAACCAACCATTATTGATATAATAGTAGTAATCATAGACAACCCGTTCCTACGTAAAAAGAGTAATCCGAAAATCAATACAAAAGCCATTGACTAAATGTCACTAAAATCTTAGATCATAAAATTATCTGAAATTAGAACTGATCACTAAATAAGTTGCCTCAAATACAAAAAAATATGCATTGTATAAAATTTGAAAATTATTATACAATTTTAAAATATTCAGTGATGATACCATTTTAAAGTACCCACCACTGATACCATCTTTAAAGTACTAGTACTAAGTGTTGATAGAAATCTATGACTCTAGTTTCAATACGACCTTGTTGTATTAACAAAAAAATGTCAAATCCTATGATATTGAGTGGCTGTTTCAAATATATAGACTGTGTATTGGAGACGGTTCTCAAAAAGCTGACCTCACAGATCGAGCTGCCCATCGCATCACCAGTTAGCGGATAAAAAAAAATTGAGGGGAGGGGGGTTCTCATGTTATACATGCTATGATACAAAAAGCAAGATCGTTGATGATAGTGGGCAACGTGTTTGTAGAATGCCACTCTCATTGTACGCTAAAGATTTTTTTTTTTTGTAAATTTATACACATTGTAGAAGGTACAAAAGATTACTTAGTCGTCCCTACCCATTTCTTTCTACCTTTTCAGTCGCAGTCCAAGGTCGCTGCGGGACTGTCATGGTCGTATGGTAGTTAGAGTTACAACTACCTGTACAATCAGTGCCTATCACCACTAAAGTTGTGAGTTCGAACCCCGTTCATGGCAAATTGTACTTGATGTATTTTTACGTGACAACAGTTTGTCAATGACTTGCAACATGTTGGTGGTTTTAACCGGGTACTCCGGTTTCCTCCACCAATAAAACTGTCCGTCACGATATAATTGAAATATTGTTGAATGTGGTGTTAAACACCACAACCCTAATCCTCCCACCTCTCGGAGCATTGACTTTTACACCGGCTTTTAGTGAGATTCGTGGAGTTCAATCTTTAGTTTTTTGTGATGTGTTCCGTCGAACATTGTTTATCTTTTGGTCATTATATTATCTGTCCTTCGATTTACCACTTTTTATTAACCCTTTGGTATCTCTAAGCTTACTATTGTTTATCTTGATCTTTTTGTCATTGTATTGTCTGTCCTTCAATTTACGACTTTTTATTAACCCTTTGGTATCTCTAAACTTTTCTTTCAAATGATTGAATTGTCAAAATGGCATGAAGGTTAATGCCAATCTAAACTATCGCACGTAAATACAATCAGTACCACCTATTATACAACATGATTTACTATTTGCGGACTTTTTCTCCTCTAGAATATGACTGAAATATTGCCCCCTTAACATCAAACAAATATCAATATATCAATCCATGGGTCAAGTTATACATTTTATTCATTCATTGACAGACGAACACATTCATTAGCAGGCGAACACATTCATTGGCAGACGAACTAAGTCATATTTCTACATCCCTTGTGCCTTTTAAAAGATGGAAGAATATGCAGGATTTTTTTTCTTTTATTACTAAGTACAGAATACCCTATAAAATACTAAAGGATGTAAAGAAATGTAACAATGATAAGCATATAACAAATCATGAAGAAATAGGTCTACTGACACTCATGAATAATAATTTTCAAGACTTAAATATAATAGCCTATTGACACACCACAGTCGTGTGAATTTTCATAAATAGAGAAAAATAGTGAAAATTTAGATGTTGGGGTAATATAATATATATAAAAGAGACATATTATATTATCCCAACATCTAAATTTTCACTATTTTTCTCTATTTATGAAAATTCATACGACAGTGGACACACATGAATTATATCACCTTCAAAAATTTAATATTACATATATTGACACACATGAACAATCATCTTCACAAATTAAATATTACATCTACTGACATGCATGAATAATCATCTTCAGCATTAGTTTAAGAAATTGTAATTTTCACTTTTTGTGAATGGCTGATGTAGATATAGGATATGTTTAAAGCTGGTTAAGCCAGAGGAAACACATAATGAACACACATGCATTCCTGTCAGTTAAAAGATGGTGGAAACTATATCAGAATCTATATAGCCCATAAAAGGGGGCAAGGACACCTTCAACAATATTTCAGTTGTATCGTGGCGGTCAGTTTTATTGGTGGATGAAACCGGGGTACCCTGAGAAAACCACCGACCTGTCTGTCATAAGTCACTGACAAACATCACATAATGTTGTAGACCTTGCCCTGATTGATATTCGAATTCATATCAGTGGTGATAGGCACTGATTGCATAGGTAGTTGCAAATCCAACTACCATACGATCACGGCCAACCACGGCCCAGGCCATAAAAGACTTGGAGAGCCAACTTAATATGATAATCAGAAAAATAAATAGAATGTGATTACAAACATTATAGACCATTTTTGTTTGCCAGCTTTAATCCTGCATATGGTGAGCCGTACTTGACAAAATCTTATGTGATAAAATTTGTAGTGAGGTGTGCTTGATACAACCTTAGAAATTGACCATTCAAGTTTGCCAGTTTTACTTCTGCATGTAGTGAGGTGTGCTTGATACAACCTTATGTGATAAAATTGTGTGACTTGAGAATACATTAGTCTGACATTTCAGACAGGTGTACTACTCCTGAATGCTAAATGGTGGAAAGTACTCACATTTACACACTTTTTCCAATATATTTGAAAAATAAACACACAAAACTACTTTAAAGCACAGTAGAAACAAATCTTTAATATTAATTATGGCTTACACACAAGATCATATTTTACTCCAAAGTTAATGTATTTTAATCATGATTTTATAAGGAACATATGGTGACATTTTTCAAATTACCACATTTTAAGACCTTTTATTTTGAGTTAAATTATGATTTTAATATTAACTTGATTTATTTTATTTATCCACGTATTTTATCATTACTGTTATTTTGAGAAAATACATAGTGAATGAATTTGTTTACATGATTTTACATTATTTATATTTTACCTATTCCAACAGGCACTTGTCATGATACAAATATCTTAACTATCTACCCGAATATATTTGTGTGGACAGTAAAGATACATTGATTGAGACAAGTGCCAATTCCCCTTAGAATTACTAATTACAAATACACACTGGCTCAACTAATTTTTTTATCAGTAAAACTAAAATTTCAGAGGCATTATCACAATCATCTATTATTATCAGCATGTAGCGGATAGGTGACAATAGGTATCCAATGAATGAAAGCCAGATATTTTTATCCTGTTCCAAATCTACCTTTTCAATGTTTTAAATCATGAATACTATACATATATGTTTCTGGGAACCTGATATTACTTAACCAAAAGTGAAGTCAAATGAATGAGAAGTTTTGGACACGGTTTTCTGGTCACCCGATCGCTATGATGACACCCAGATGAGAATGATTTAGATGACTTTTTTTTTTTCGGACACAACTGAGCACACTAATCTAAGACTAGGAAAATGTAATAAAATTACTGGTCAATCTCATCGCCTGGTAACTTGCTACAAAAATGAATACATGTGCAATGAAGAAGAAAAAAACAATGCAGTGATTCAGCTAGGCACCGGTCTCTGGACATTTGCCCACCTATTTCTCAAATTGTCCTGAAGAACTTAATAAAAATTAGATTAATTATTAAAGAATGTCCTGCAGAAATTTGGATAAAACTGGCAATTGTCCTGAAGATTGCAAAGTCTAGCTGAAACACTGAAATGGTATATTCTGTTGCATTATCTGAAATTTGTATAAGTGTTCCACTTAGATCCTGGTATTGGAGGAGCTACAGATATGGGTACAATTTGTGGGTGATGGGTTCCACTAACGACTATTGTCTGTGCGTTAATTAGTTGTGGTGGTCCTGTTGTTGATGGTTCTTCCTGGGTTGCCTCCCTTTGATGGTGGATTCCATCACTTTGTTGAAGCTGGCTAAGGGCACTTAAAGGTCCAGAAACAGCTATCTGTATTGGTCCACCAATTCCAGTTGGCTGAACGAATGCATGGGCCAGGGCCTGATTTAAATGTGAAAGGTCGATAGTTGATCCAGGATGTGTTAACTGCACCATAGTTGGTGCACCTCTGGACTGATACTCGCCGGTTTGGTGGCGGTAATCACTCTGTGTTAGCTCTGACATAGCTTGTGTCAGCAGGTCAGCAGCTTGTTGTCCATCGCCAGGGGCTTGTTGCACAGTTACAATTGAATCTGCTGGTTCATATCGAACAATCTGTTGGATAGATTCTTGACTTGATTGTGCTTCTGACTGCATTTCAACTGACAACTCACGTTTAGGTTTAGGTGGCAGTGGGGGAACTATATCTGGGTGCTTTTTACGCTGATGTTGAGTCAGCTTGGCCTTACTAGCATACTGCTTGTGACAATATTCACATAAATGAGGCATTGTTGTGATACTCCCTACTGTTTGTGAATACGTTGGATTTGGTATACCAGGTAACTCCGTCAAAATATTTTTCTTGCGACTGCTCATTGGCAGTTCTGCACCAGGATGGTTTTTCAAGATATGTGTTTTACGCTTGGAACTGGATTTGTAGACTTTATCACAGTACTGACAATAGTAATCTTTCTGAGTTTTCAGAATTGGTAAGTTTAGTTCTGGGACTGTCTCAAATTTAACATCTGGGTGACGTTTGGCCAAATGATTAACAAGCATTCCACGCCGTTTGAACCCCAACATACATGTATGGCATTTGTAGATAAATCTATGGTAATCTGTTGGGGACACTTTTGGGATAAATTTTCTTGGTGATGGTTTGCCATCTTTAGCTGCATTCTTTATTTCACGCTCTAACGAATGCATTCTTCGTATATGTTCTTTCAGTTTGTCTTTACGTTTGAATTGTCGTCCACATGTTTCGCACATAAATTCACGATGATTTGAGTGTTTCAGCATGTGTAACTTCAGCTTGTCTGGACGGGGGAATATTTTGTCACAATGAGGACAAGGAAACTCCTTATTGGTGTGAAATCCTCGGATGTGTTTCCGTAAGTTATAAAAGTCTTCGAATTCACGTTGGCATTGTGGACATGTGTATATACCATTGACAGCATGGATGACAACATGATCTCTCATTACAGCCGAATGATTGAATCCTTCTTTACAAATCGGACACTCGTAATATTTCTTGTCACTGTGAGTCTTCATATGGCAGGATAAAGCTGAATTATTCATGAATCTTTTGTAACAAACGTTACACTGTAAAGGCTTGTTTTCTTCTGAACCGTGACACAGCATGTGACGAGTGAGTTTTTCACGGGAATGAAACGCTTTCCAGCACATGTGACATTTATGGGTTCGATTTGGTGACATTAAGGTCTTCGCTTTTCCGTGTTCTGCAGCATGCTCAATCAATGCCCGTTGCTCTTGAAATTGGGCATGACATACTGGACATGCTAACATACTGGATTCCAGTACATACATCTCATTATTCTGATTACTGGTGCCAGGCTGCTGAAATTCTCCATTTTCGTTGACCTTGTAGGCGAACTTATAAACTTCGTCAAATCCAACGTCCTCTGCAGCATGTGTAAGAGTATGAAGGTTTAGGAGATTAGAATTATCAAAGGTCAGATCGCAGTGAACACAGACCCATTCATTTCCTCCAGATTCCTTCCCTTTCTTTCTATACATAGACTGTATTGTTCTACGAATGGCTTCAGAATCATGTCTTTTCTGGTACTTCTTTAAAGTCCTGTAAATATAGTCATAAATATTTAATTTTTTTTTTTAATTAAATTTTAAATTTTCTTATTAATTTTTTAAAAATTTCATGATTATAGTACAGTGTACAACTTTGGAATTCAAATTCAGCTAAGCAGTTTAAACAGTGTAAGTGATGGTCATTCAACAGTTATACAAATGTAAATTCAACAATGGAGAAAATGTTGAATTATTTTGAGTAATTCAACAAACGCATACATGTACATATTTTTTCTATTTTAATGCATAAAAATCTTGGCTTCACATGGTTAGTAGTCATCATCTTTGCTAGCCAAGGGTTCAGACAGAAAACTGGAGAAAACCACAGACCTGCCGCACGTCACTGATAAACTTTATCACATAATGTTGTATCGAGTACGCCTCGCCATGGGTGCGATTCGCACTCACAACGTAAGTCGTGATAGGCACTGATTGCAAAGGTAGTTGTAAATCCAACAAACATACGATTACGATCACGAACACGACAGCCCCTGGTCATCTTATAGAAAAAGTATGAATATAATACATGTAACAAAACACTTCTTACTTGTTTAAGTAAATACTAGTAGACTTCTTCTTCCACATATATCCAGATGTATCGGAGAAATCCTGTAAACACAAATGTCAGAATTATTGATAACATAGAATAGAATTTTGCTATAATTAAATCTTAGTAAACTTTGAAATATCAAATTTTGCTACTATTAAATTTTAGTAAACATTGAAATATCTATCATTTTAAAATTTCTATACTAAAAATTTTATCAGTTCATGACGAAGAAATTAGAATTATTTAATGAGGGTTTTATTCCAAGAAATGTGTCATGCGAACTTAGATATATATATATGTATGTTTTTATTATTCATGTAAATAGAAATATAATAGTTTTTCATAAAAATGATTTTCTGTAGCAATGAGAGAGAAACACTTTGTACTCTGAAAATCAGGAATTATTCATAACCAGTTAAACCAAAACTAGAGGCTCTGGAGAGCCTGTCATCGCTCACCTGGTAATAATTGGCAGGGTAAATCCTTAGGAACGTGAAGTCTAACAAAGATTCATATTTTCTTGCGACTTAAGACACAATTTGCTTACTATTGAATGTGTGCTCCATAAATTCTGAAAACCTAAAGTCAAAATTAAAATCTCCCATGGTAAGTATATTAGACTGCTTAAGTTTTAATTCTTGAAGAAGGTTATCAACAAGCATATTTTTCAAGTCTTTCTGTTTGCAGATAGGAGCAGCATAGAACAAATCAAGTCAACTGGCTTGGTACTTTCTGAGAAGAACAACTCAGTACAAATTCCCATTGGGTCTTGTAGGCTTCTATGTTAAACTTTGTTCGTCTATGGTGGCCATCTTGAATTTCCAATCGGAACCAAATTTACAATTTAGGTAGAGGACCATCCATAGATCATTCACACCAGAAAACAAATTCAATCAATTGAATCAGTAGTTTCTGACCAGAAGATTTTTAAAGATTGACGAATCAGAAAACATTATCTAACCCTGGCAGCCATGTTTAATTACCGATCAGCACCAAAATTACAATTCTGGTAAAGGACCTACCGGTATGTTAAACTTCATCCGTCAATGGAGATCACCTTGAATTTCCAATCTGCACCAAAATAATAGATCAGGTGTAGAACCATCCAAGTAACATTCATATAATGCAAAATATTCAATTTGTTGAGTAATTTCTCACAAAAAGGTTTTTCAATGAAATTCCCATACAGTCCAATGGTCCGCTGATGG
>MJUT01043286.1:380530-397601 GCA_002080005.1 Gigantidas platifrons
ATCGACCTATAGTCCGTAAAATACGGTACTTAATACTTTGAAAGCTGTCTAAACCAAGCCTCTGTAGAACCAACTTTTGTGTTCAAAATAGACAGCTGTTCGGTATATACAGGTTAAATTAACAAAGATTTTCCTACATGTGGATTTCATTTAAAGCTCAGACTGCTAATATTCCTAAATAGATATGATTTAGCTGTCACAAATATAGAATAGTAAGAAAATGAGATAATTGAAAATGTGAGAAATAATTGAAAAATGAAGTTGAAAAATTAGGCCATCTGAATATAAGAGTAATGCAAGCATACATACATGTGAACAGGAATGCATTAAATGATACAGGTATATTGTCATTCAGATCTGACTCAGAATTTAAATTATATTGATAAAATTGCTGTACAAAAGTAAGTAAATACAATGTATCTAAATCATGCGTAGGGTAAAGATGGGTGAGATTGTCATGTGATTAGTTGATGTGTTTGATATTATACAATTATTGACTTTGGAATAGGTTGCTATCTGGATTTATCAACCTGAAAAAAACCAGATAGCAACCTATTCCAAAATCAATGATTGTTTTATTTCATGAAAATGTTTTATTGTTATCTACTCACAAATTCTAACATGACGTCCTTCATTGGCTATATAAATAATACAATGATAAAACTCACGATATATTTCAATTCGCTCATGCGTATTGATGAACAAATTACAAACATCATTCCCTAGTGAATTTATGTATTCATACAGCACTGTGGTGCATAACAAACATAAAAATGCATGTATTGTTTTTTTACCTATATTTTTCCGGAATAAATACTTAAAACAACCATCAATGGACTTTGACTTTTGAAATTTAACATCTTCCGGTGAAGTCGTTTACAAGGAATGCTGATGACATTAAAACACATGGTTACCGATTTATTTTACGATTTTGTGAGCATTTTATTGGTTTAAGTTGCTAAATTCAAAATGCCATTAAATTGGAAAATATCAGTAACTTCATAGCATCACAGTCTATTTATACATAAAAGAAAAACAACTGTAAACATGAAGATTAGTGAATTTTGTTATGAAATGCATTTCCATTACTGACTTTTCCTACTAGAATCGAAATAATTCATGGAAGCCAGAGTTTGTATCATGTTTTAACATGGGTAACATTATTTTCGTTGCATTTTATCTCTCGCTATCACTCGGGATAACATTTTTACGAAAATAATGTTACCCATGTTAAAACTGTATACAAGCTCTGGCTTCCATGAATTATTTCTTAATTCATCGTCATACCAATAAAATATCGCAATTTTGGAGCGTTTGTTTATGATTCAGCCGAAAAACAAATGTTAAGAGCAATCTCATTGGTTATTGAACAACGAAAGAATGAATTTGATAGGATAGCAAAAGTCCAGGTTTTCCCCATCTATTTTTATGCCTTGCGAGGGTGATATCACTTTTCCAAACTCCAGCCAGGATCTATTTTAATCCGAGAGGGTGATATCGCAAATACTCAAAACCTCTTAATCAGTTTTGAGCCAATCATATGCAAGCTAGATTACAGTCTTGTCAAAAAAACGTATTAACCAATTATTTATTATCTCCCTTGTATAATAAAAAAAATTGTCTTGTAAAGTACATAAAATAATGATAACTATTATTTATTTGTAGACTCTTCAGAGACATTTCTCTGTCTGGTATAATCTAGTTTTAGAAAAGAGACTTCTGATGGGTAAGGCTAGAGCTATGGCAGATTGGAAGTTGTTATTCAGAGCTTGGAATGCATGGAAATCTTATATCAGATCAAAGAATATTGACATTGAAACAAAGCAACATGAAGTTAATGTCGTACAGACGCAAAGGTAAGATACAAAAATATTAGACATTAAAATATAATGTGTCTTACAATGCAAGTTGCTCTCTCAAGGCAGACAGCATGTTGCTCATAATCTTCAAATTCTCTAGATAAATATTTCAATAGTTTGGCGTTTTCATTATATTTGACCAATATAATACTTTCTCAAATGAATGGGTTTTTAATTGTGTCTAATGTCACTGGTCACCATTTTGTCAATTTTTTTTCTATCCAAATTATTTCACATGAGTCTGATCTTCTTTTTTTTTTATGATCAAAATTCAGCAGTCAGCAGAAATAATAAAACTTGGAAATCTGGTCTGCACTCCAGTTACACCTAAATTGACTGAAAATCCTTTTGTGATCGGTCACCTGTTAAAATTATATCAGACAGCTAATTGAAACCAACCATTAATTAAGTGAGACTTTATATGCTGTTGAGTGCCTCTGGTTACTGATTCTGCTAATAATCTTTTTGTGCATTAAAAAATGTTACCTGATATTTACATGTATGTACATTCTTATGAAAAACATCATGCAATTCTATTTATAGAAAGAACCAACTGGCAGAAACACACTGTAAACAAAATTTACTCAGAAAATATTTTACTGCATGGCAATTATGGGTCAACCAGGAAGTGGAAAGGAAGGAATTGGAGAGTGCTCAGAGCAGTACCAAAAGTAAGATGGCCGCTTTGTTGGATGCAGCTGCTACAGGTAAATTGTGGTCTGGAAATGAAACTGACAGAACTAGTTCAACAATTGATACAACAACATCAAGGTCAAATAGGACCCAGTCTGCAAGAACTGGCAGGAATCCAGTCACGCCGTCTGCATCAGAAATTGTAAGTAGTCCACATCTGAAAAAATAGTAGAAAAAAACATAAGATTTATCATTATGCCTTTGAAAGAGTGAAAGAAAGAATTAAATGATTACAAACTGACAGAGAAATGCTGTTCTTGAATGTTGTTTTTGCTTTTTCAAGTTTCCTTTATTCTTGTTTTCTAAGATATACATAGTCCAATTATATGCTATGCTTACTCTATGTCCGTAACAAAATGGTATCTTGCAACACATCAGTTTGATTAAAGACACAATTATATAAAACAAACAAAAATTGAAATTTTAGAATTGGGAATAATGTATGGGTTTTAATGCCACTTCATCTATATCGTGGTGGTCAATTTTATTGGTGTAGGGATTGTCATTGACAAACATTATCACATAATGTTGTATGGAGTACACCTCGCCATGAACGGGGTTCGTACTCACAACTTTAGTGGTGATAGGTACTGATGGCACTGGTAGTTAAAAATCCAACTACCATACGACCACGACTGTCAAATTTCTCTATGTCCTATATTATATTAGTATACTAATAGTTTAAAAATACTATGAATTTAATTTAAAATATGATAATAGTAAAATGATGACTGTTGTTGTGAAGGGGACATAATAACTGAGGAACCTTGAAACTTGCACAACTTTTTAATTTAATCATTTTGTCAGTATTTAGACAATTATTGGCTGAGCTCAAGGTTATTTTATAGACAAGAGATCATCTCCGAGCTGATTGTTTCTTATTAGCTCACCTGACCCGAAGGGTCAGGTGAACTATTGCTATCACTGGGCGTCCGTCGTCCGGTGTCCATCGTCCGTCTGTCATTAGCTTTTTGCATTTTAATCAACTCCTCTAAAACCACTGGGCCAATTTGAACCAAACTTTGGTGGAATGGTCCTTGGGTGGTCCCCTTTCAGAATTGTGTCCGACAATCCCCTTCGCCTACCAAAATGGCTGTCGTTACTAAAAATAGAAAATTCAGCAAAAAATCACTTAAAAATTATCTTCTCTGAAACTACTGTGCCAATTGGGCCCAAACTATGGTGGAATGGTCTTCAGATGGTCCTCTTTGAGAATTGTGTCCGACGACCCCGGCTGCCAACCAAGATAGCTGCCGTTACTTAAAATAGAAAATTTGGCAAAAAAATCACTTAAAAATTATCTCCTCTGAAACTACTGGGCCAGTTGGGTGCAAACTATGATGGAATGGTCTTTAGGTGGTCATCTTTCAGAATTGTGTCCGACGACCCTGGCCGCCAACCAAGATGGCCACCGATACTAAAAATAGAAAATTTAGCAAAAAATCACTTAAAAATCATCTCCTCTGAAACTGCTGGGCCAATTCCCTAACTATGGTGGAATGGTTTTTAGGTGATCCCCTTTCAGAATTCTGTCCGACGGCCTCGGTCGCCAACCAAGATGGCTGCCGTTACTAAAAATAGAAAATTTGGCAAAAAATCACTTAAAAATTATCTTCTCTGAAACTGCTGGGCCAATTGGGCCGAAACTATGGTGGAATGGTCTTCAGATGGTCCTCTTTCAGAATTGTGTCCGACGACCCCGGCCACCAACCAAGATGGCCACTGTTACTAAAAATAGAAAATTTGGCAAAAAATCACTTAAAAATTATCTCCTCTGAAACTAAGGGGGCCAATTGGGGCCAAACTATGCTGGAATGGTCTTTATGTGGTCATCTTTCAGAATTGTTTCCTACGACCCGGCCGCGAACCAATTTGGCCACCGTTACTAAAAATAGAAAATTCAGCAAAAAATCACTTAAAAATTATCTCCTCTGAAACTGCTGGGCCAATTGGACCCAAACTATGGTGGAATGGTCTTTAGGTGATCCCCTTTCAGAATTCTGTCCGACGACCCGGCTGCCAGCCAAGATGTCCGCCATTACTAAAAAAAAAAATGTTTGCCCAAATTTTTTTTTAAAATTATCTCCTCTGAAACCGCTGGGTCAAATGGGCCCAAATTATGGTGAAATGGTCTTTAGATGGTCTACCTTCAGAATTATATCCGACCACCCCGCCCGCCAAAGAAGATGGCGGCCATTGCTAAAAATAGAAGATTCGCCAAAATTCACTTAAAAATTATCTCCTCTGAAACTGCTGGGCCAATTTTGAGTCAAGTGAGCGATTACAGGCTCCTAGGAGCCTCTAGTTTTCTCCCATCATAAAAGATAAGATATTCAGAAACTGATGTAAGGACTGCTTTATCTTATGCTGTTTTTTAAAAAGGATCACATATGGTCACATTTATACACTTCATACATTTTTGCAGAGAAAATACAGTATATAGCAGGGCTGTTTTTATATTTTCACAGTTTTGACCAGATTTCCATTAAATAAACATTTAGCTCTTAATGTTGAACCACATTGGTGGTGTAATGGTTAGCGTATTCACTTCGAACCCATATCGGGTCAAACCAAAGACTATGAAATTAGTATTTGTTGCTTCTTCGCTAAGCACCTAGCATTAAGCAGAAAGAGCAAAGAGTGGTTGGCGCGGAATCAGGATAATGTGTCCAAGTCGAGCAACATGTCCATCTGCGGACTGTTGTTTCAGTAAGCTAACACTTTAAAAATCCAACTAAGCGTGTTTGGTCTAGTACAAAGCAGACCTCACCATCATTTCATTGAAAATTAACTTGTTCTTGCCATGATATAGCTGAAAAATTGCTGAGTTGTCGTTAAACAACAATCACTCACTCACTCACCTAATGTTGATGTTTTGGAACAAACGGTCAAATTACTTTTCTAATCCAAAATTTGCAACCTACAAAAATAATCTGCCCGAAGGTAATATTTTTATGCAAATGTATTGCATTCATTAATTGGAAGGACGTTATAAAAAATTAATATTACCAATTATGGTATATCACTTCTGATTAGGAGTATGGTAGACAAAAATATGTACTATACATTACCAATTATGGTATCTCACACTTGTTTTCCAATTTCAGGATTCTTTCTTTGACCAACCAGCAAAACGTCCTCATTCATCAAAAAGTGATTCATCTGTTAATAAATCTGAAACCTCAAATCAAAAAAGAGGTAACAGAATTCCAACTCAGGCATGGCAAATAACTAGAAAACATTTGAATCTAACCAGTGAGGAGATAGCTAATATGGGCGATTCAGAGGATCATGTGGAACAAACCAATCTGAAAGTCAGAAAAAGATTTGGAACTCAGCCATGGATGAATACAAAATATATCACAAATAATTTTGAGAATCGGCATCAAACGCAACAGAAAGTTCTACAAGAACAACAGAAACAATTAAAAGAACAGCAAAGATTAATAGAGGAATTACAATTTGCTCAAAATCAAAATAAATTGCATGAACAGTTGGAGAAACAACAAACAATATTAGAACATTTAGCTAGAAATATTACACCGAGGTCAGACGACCCTGTTCCTAAGCAACAAATATCTGGTACACAGCAACAGCAGAATTCTAAACAATTAAATCAGACAAAACAAAGCAATACTACTACAAGTAAAGTTAACGAACAAGCTAGTAAAAAAACAAATTTGAAACCATATAGTGTTGCCATGGATACATCGAGGACGACAAGTACTGCTGTGACTTCTAGAACTGATAGTGCAACTAAATCTAATACAAAGTATCTACAAGTGCTAAAGAGTAAGTAATATAATTAACTCTCTCATTATCATAGGGTCTGTCTGAGATGTATGGGTGTAACAATACCACTTTTTCACGATCCGCATCACAATACTTAGGTCACGATCCGATACATACCACAATACTTATAACTATAATGAAAATTTATTTCTTATTTATGAAGAAGGGGGGGGGGATCGCAAAAGGAAATATCTTGATAAATCTCTGCACCAGTTATTTATTACACCCCTACTGAGATGTAACTTGTGAATAAAAGTACAGTCAAACTTGTATTCATTGGCCACTGTTGGGACAATGGAAACATGACAAGTGACTGCTTACTTAAGATCTGTCTATCCAGATCTGGTCCGTATTGATTTGTGTATTACTGTTTTCATATTAAAGTATATGGGAGTGTTGTCATTGTCATGAATGTTGTCATTTTCTGTCTGTAGAAGCAATATTATTTCACAATAACTTAAGCTGTATCTGACTCAATCTAATTAAAATTAGATCTCTCACTTGCTCTTGCTGATATGAGAGAGATCTAACGCAACCCGGTTGGCAGCTCGTTCTGGTGACCTAGGGTCAAGCAAAATATTGTCCATTCAAATGATCGCTTACGAGATCTTGAAAGTGGATTTATGTAAGGGACGTAACTCTGTGTGCTAATAAATTATGCAAGAAATCGGAATTCTCCCAATGTTATCTATGTCGACTATGTCGGAGCCCGATTGTTCCGACAACTGTTTACATTTCCGGAGATGAGACGTCTTCAAGTTCAGGTGAAAATTCATAAATATTACGACACAAATCAATGGCATTTAGAAGCCCTCTCACGCCTAGGCGTATTTATTACAATTCAAATATATGTGTGCTTTGCGGGTTTGCGTTTGTGCAAAGTGAAGTCACGTCCACTGGTGAGAAAATCGACAAAAAAATCTTTAACAAAAAGCTAAAATTGACCGATCAAAGAATTAAGGCTGTCACTGCCATTGTTGATGGTTTTGACTTCCACGACGAAATTCATACGAAACGCCGTTTTTGATTGGCTGTTGTGAAGTTTAAAAAGTTCGTGACCTCGGGTCACCAAAACGAGCTGCCAACCGGGTTGCGTTAGATCTCTCTCATATCAGCAAGAGCAAGTGAGAGATCTAATTTTAATTAGATTGTATCTGACTGATCCTTCTGTAATTTTGATGTAATTATCCTTAGCACAGAATGTAAGTTTATCCTGCAATTGGGTTATTTTTTGTCATAATAAATGGGTTGAAATAAACTGTTGCTTTATTATGAGTGTCATGATAACACTTTTCACATTAGTCTAATAAAGCTATTAAGCCACGCCCCTTACCGGAACTACTATTGAGGTATCAATGGGGTTTCCATTATCTTTTTATTATTATTAAATTAAATGACTTTTTTTTTCCAAATATAATTGCAGGATAAATACAATATTGGTGTATTGACGGTAAATATAGAATTTATGTGGCTTGGCACAAAATTTTCTAAGCCTCGCCACATAAATTCTATATTTACCGTCAATGCACCAATATTGTATATTTAATTTGTTTTAGTGATAATCATACTGGTTTCCAAACAAGAGGCACAAAGTTGCCAAACAGGGTCAACTTGCTGCAGTCCTGTCAAATAATAAATTGTGCCTTTATTCAGGTGATTAAATTTAATGATAGCGACAGTGGGAAATAAAAAAAAATGTCAATAAGTGCTTTGTATACTTTCTGGTTTAAGGTACATATCCAGGACACCTGACAGTGGGTTGAATGTGAATCTCTACCACATTAGGTACAAGAAAATTGATTATTTTTACTAGACCACTGTACACATATGCATGGGGGGATGTTATGGAGTTTAACACCACTTTCAACAATATTTCAGTTATATCGTAGTGATTGAAACATGTATATTACATGTATATTGTTTTCATATTAAAATATAGGACATATTACTTTGGTAGAATTTTATTTTATTTATCTTATTAGGAAGAGGAGATATAAGGAACTAAGTTCAAATATTTTACCAACTGTAAATAAAAAAAATTAAAAAAATTAATGGAATTTACTCGAACAAAAATCATGTTTCATACCTTACAGATATGGATGAGCGTGCAGCAGAAAGAGCAAGGCTTAAAGCTGAGAGGGATGAGAAGAGGAGGCAAGCAGAGGAAGAAAGATTGGTAACTAATAGTAATGAGAAAAACAATTCTTTATAGACAAAATTGTCAAATCTGTATGTTATTAGTTACATACTAGTAGAGTAGTTCCCTTCTTATAAACCCTCTCCTCTTATCATGCCAGATTACAGATGAACTAAGATAATTAAATACTACTAAATTGTCCCCTTTAAGAGAGACCACCCCTCTTATCAGGCCTGATTACAGATGAACTGAGATAATTAAATACTACTAAATTGTCCCCTTTAAGAGAGACCACCCCTCTTATAAGGCCACTTTTTTCTCTATAGAAGGGGTAGCCTTATGAAAGGGGGACAACTGTAACACAAGACTTATCTATACATTCTATTTCATGACAGTTGTATAGTCTAGTTACTAGGTAAATAATAAATGTGTAGAGATATTGCGAATTCAGTATTATTCGAAGTATACCAATTTTCCTTGATTTCATGGATGGTATCAATCCATAAAACTAAGAATTTGATAAATACTTGTTACCATATATGTACTGACTACAGCAGGGGATCCATAAAATTACGTATTCAGGAAAATACAATTTTTCTTCAAACTACGAAAATTGGAATCCATAAATTTAAATGAATTCGCAGTACTTGAGATATATGCACTGACTTATTTTCTCAGTTGAAGTAACAACATCCTTTCTGGGAAGTTCTAAAAATAGGTTTAGCTAGGTTGGGTTTATGGGTGCTTACAAGTCTTACTACACTTGCTGTCTGTGCCAAAAACTTTTTAACAAACTAGCCCAATATGCATTTTAGAAGAATTTTTTCTATTTGCTTCAGTAAATTTCATGCAATGATGCACTAGCCCAAACCAATTTTTACTCAACTGGTGCCAAGGGCTAGTGGTTTTAGGCGTAAACTGCACATGCTAAAAACAGGGCAACTTGTCTTCTCTCTCAGAGGACTTCAGTGCGAAATGAGGGGAAATCTGGGAGACTTCTGCATAGTTCCCATTATTTTAAGGTTTCTCTCCCCATTAGTGCATATAGCTTTCACAAAACAAATGTGCTACTCAACTATTTAAAAACAAAGATGCAATCAACAACTTTGGAATAAAATATTAAACATCAAATCCTATCGATCAAATTTCAGTAATATAGGAGCTCTCTGTGTGACTGACTTACAAATACTGAGAGGGCGACTAAAACTTCGCTTTAAGGGTGGAAGTGTGGAGAAAAAGCCACCCATGTCACTTGATCTGGTTTTGGTGAGCACTCTGCTTGATGTCTCTTTCAACAGTATTTTAGTAATATTGTAGCAATCAGCTATATTGGTGACAGAAACCAGAGTACTTGGAGAAAACCACTGAAAAAATTTATCACATTAAATTGTAGCGAGTATACCTTGCCACAGGCTTGATTCAAAATCACAACTTTTAGTCGTTACAGGCCCTAAAGGCTTAGGTAATTGTAAATCATTAATTTGGGGAAAAAGAATCAGTTGAAATATCATGGTTAACATATGTTCCGACTTTTTCTATAAAATTAAGAAGTCAAATTGAAAACCAGGTGAGACATTACATGGTCCCGTGAGCCTCTAGTTGTATATTATGTTATGAATAAATCTTTGTTTCCTTGTTATAGGAACAATTAAAAGCAGAGGAGGAACTAAGAAAGCAAGAGTTAGAGGAAGATAAACGTGCTAGGGCTGAAGCTTACAGGGAAAAGAAAAGACTGGAAAAACAGGTTAGATTGGTAGAGAAATAGAAGTTTTACCCAGGTATATTAATTCTCCTCTCAACTGCATTGGTAGTGTGTAATGGTTAGCATGTTCTCTTTGAGCTCAGGTTTGGTCAGACCAAAGATTATTGTTGTTTCAGTGAGCTAGCACTATAGAAATCCAACTTAAGCGTGTTGGTCTAGTACAAAGCGGACCTCATCATCATTTCACTGAAAATTAACTTGTTCTCGACATCATATAGCTAAAAATTGCTGAGTTGGTGATAAACAGCAATCACCCACTCTTAAAGAAAAAAAACACTATTAAATCAAAAACCTGTTTTTTTTATCCAACTATAAAATAGAATCAAAGACTGGTTGGATGGGAATCAGGATAATGTGTCCAAGTGGGGTGACATGTCTATCCACGGACTGTTGTTTCAGTGAGCTAGCACTATAAATATCCAATTCAGCGTGTTGGTCTAGTACAAAGTGGATCTCATCATCATTTCATTGAAAATTAACTTGTTCTCGCTATGATATAGCTGAAAAATTGCTGAGTTGGTCTTAAACAACAATCATTCACTCCAAGTATATAAATCCAATCTCAACAACATCGGTGATGTAATGATTAGCATACTCTCCATGAGTGTGGTAGATCATGGGTTTGACCTCGGGTTGGATCAAACCCAAGATTAGTATCCTCTCGCCAACGAAGTTCCGAAGGGATATAGTAACGCTACCGTCCGTCCTTCTGTAACATCCTTGTGAACACTCTAGAATCAACATCCTTCAATGAATTTTGACCAAACTTGGTACATACTTAGTCCTTAAGAGAATTTGGAACCCTATTGATTTTCAAGGTCAAAGGTCAAGGTCACCGGGTCAAATGTTTAGGTGAGGGGATATGCCATGCTTTGCGTTGCCCTTGTTAAATTGGTATTCACTGCTTCTCTGCCAAAGCACACATCATTAATGAGTAATTGTTGTTTCTCATCATTAATGAGTAATTACTTAGATTGATTGGCTTAGATTTAGGATGATGTGTCTGAGGTGAGCTACATTTCTACCAATGACCTGTTGTTTCATTGAAAACTAAAAATCAAACTAAGCATGTTGGTCTAGTAGAAAATAGATATCATCATCATGTCATCGACATGTACATGTAACTTGTTCTTGTCATGATATAGCTCATGAAACCCCGGGGTATAGAAATGGGACCGAGAGCTTCTTCGGCTTGAAGGGGCGTCTGTCAGTTGTGTGGGATGTATAAATTCACAACCAACCCATCCTTTGGATGAGATGTAAATAAAATCGAGGTCCCATGTTGAGAGATTGCCACCCTCTTCGCATGTTAAAGAACCCAGTGTAACAGCTCATTAAGCATTATGCTCATGATGAGTGGTCCATAGGAGACCTGTTGCACTGGCTAAATTCTCCGTCCCTACGCATCACCTTTCCTTGTTTCAAGTCCCGTGGCGTTTAAATTTTTTTGCCCATTGGCCTATCCGTCCCCCGTTTCCAATCTACATATTGATTTATTATAAACATGTTCTCGTCCTGAATATAGCTGAAAAATTGCTTGCTGGACGTTAAACATCAATCAATCAATCAATCAATATAGTTTATGAAAAATTGTTCACTTGGTGTTAAGCTACAGTCACTCACTCGCTTACTATAAATTGATTAATATGCAGTATTTTTGACTAAATTTTGCAGAAAGACTTGGAGAAGCAGCAGAGGGAAGAAAAGTTACGTCAACAGAATGCAAAGGCAGACGAGCATTATATAAAATCTATCATGAAGTACCGTGGACTTCTTCCATTCAAAAGAATAGCAGACATAGCAAAGAAAAATGAACTAAGAGCTATTGGACACCATAAATCGTTGATAAAAAGGTTAGGCATATTAACAGATATGATATCAAATATTTATTCATGATGTGCAACATAAATTAGGGACAGTCCATTTAACTTTTAGGGGAGGCTGTTATTACCTCCCACACCAAAAATGTTTTTTTATGTGAAACAAAAATCAGATTATTTCTTTTTTATGCATGGAAAATCAGTAATTGTTCAAATTTTACCAAAATTATTCATTCAAAACTGCTGTGTCCGATATTTTATTTTTTTCTTTAATTATAAAAAATATTTTGTTTGTTTTTGCTTTTTTCAGAAAAATTACATATCCTTGTCCCTAAAAGTTACATGGTTGTCGCCTTTTTGTATAGAGCAGAATAATGAACAGAAAAAAACACAAATAATATTAAATATAGAAATTTGTTTGGCAAAGACATGTCAATGTATAATCAAATATTGATATACAAAGTAATATAAGTAAATTCTACCCGATTAGAAAAACTTGAACTTTATCACTGATGCCATTTTGAGGATTGCGTTAAATAGTGGTTTTTTGTTGTTGTATATAAATAATCTGTTTGATTGTATGAAACTCATGTGGCAGAGTAATTGTATATAAAATATTTTATTTATTTTTAAATGTGTACCTGCTTGCCCAAAGACATATACATGGGTAACCATCCAAAAATGATTGAATCCTTTGTGACACAAGGGTGAGTTTGGTGAAATTCCAAATGCAGCCATTATTACATGTAGTAATTTAAAGGTCAACAAAAGGAGGTGTATGTAATACATGAATGTGTACTAGACACAACCAATGATCATACTCATATTTTTACATTGCAGACATGTATTTAAGGCCTGGTATAATTATGTACAGCATATTAAAGAACAAAAGAAGAAGCTTGCTGTTAACATGTATAAATACCTAATTGTAAAACGTTACTTTAACAACTGGAAAAATGTAAGTATATTGAAAAACATAATAAACATTTTAAGTGTTGAATTTCCCTCTTCCCAAACCAGTTATGGATTATATGACAGTTTTATGTTAAGGGTCTGAACATGTGCGAATTTCCTAAATTTTTCATCCAATTTTAATCCATTTTTTGCTTATTTTATTTTTATTTCCAAAAAAGGAGTTTAAAAGGGGCCTAAATTAAGAAATTACACATATATGTGGAAGGTACATCAAATTACACATATATGTGGAAGGTACATCAAATTACACATATATGTGGAAGGTACATCAAATTACACATATATGTGGAAGGTACATCAAATTACACATATATGTGGAAGGTACATCAAATTACACATATATGTGGAAGGTACATCAAATTACACATATATGTGGAAGGAAGGTACATCAAATTACACATATATTTGGAAGGTACATCAAATTACACATATATGTGGAAGGTACATCAAATTACACATATATGTGGAAGGTCCATCAAATTACACATATATGTGGAAGGTACATCAAATTTTTATTTTTCGTCAAAGTTTTTATGTCGTTTCTTTCTTTGAAGTGATAGTGCTGAGAACTTCTGGTAGTATGTGGGTGAATTTCCTCTATCTCTTACAGTTTCTGAGATAATTTGAACTTATTTATTTTTCATCCAGGTTTAACTCTGTTTTTGACAAATTAATCTTCTTTATGGTTTTTGTTTAGCTATTTTATTTCGAAAAGGGGCCAAATTTTGAACTTTTCACATTTGGAAGGTACAGTCGAACTTCAATGACTCGAACTCGAAGGGACTGACGAAAATAGTTTGAGTTACCGGCAGTTCGAGCAATCGAAGTTCGGAAAATTGTCCGGTCTGAACCGGAAGTGTGCTATATGTTATAATATGTATATGAAATTTCCGTAGTTGTGTAACCGCTAACATGCTTTCATTTGGACTTATAACTGTCACCTTTAACGTATGTAGATCTTGATTCGTGTGTTTTGTTGTTAATTCATTATTTGTACAGTAATAAATACGTTTTTTTGTTTGTTTATTTTTAACCTGGCAGTTGAAAGCAATCGATGACCGGATTTGACCTTTATAGCAAATTTAATGTTTCGATGTTTTTCACAGCTTTTCGTTAGCTTGGTACAATTTTGTAAATTGTTGAAACATGACCGAAGTTCGACTGTATATAAAAATATTTATTATTCATCCAATTTTGATGTGTTTTTTTTAACTAGCTGCAATTACAAGTTTTAATATTACAGTTTAAACATCACTCAGCTATAATGGAAGGCAGGGCTAGGAGATACTATGAGAGAAACCTCAAAAACAAGATATTTTTAGCCTGGAGTGACTGGGCATGTCAGGAAGCTTTAGATGGTATAAATAAAGACCAGAAAGCTAGGGAATATTACATTTGGTATGTTTGTAAATTTCAGTATTACATATTGTTTAGAATAAGTCCTTATGTCAATAGTGCAGAGCCTGATTTCATCTATTAATCTATATATTTCTGGCTGCTGACCATAAACTCGCCAACAAACGTGAATCCTGATATCACTCAAGAAATGTTTTGTGACAGACAAGAGATAAATATATGCTACACAAAAATTATAACAAATACAAGGAAATTCTCATGTGACAACACAAAATATGCATGTTAGCAAGATTTTGTAATTTGCAAGATAGGCCCACCAGCCAGTTGTCGTGAGTTTACGTGTAATATCCATCAATGCTTAAGTTGGTATTTCTATCATTAGTTGCAATCACAGATAATAATCTTTTTATTTAGAGTTGTGTCCCCTGTAATCTTTGTTATGTTCTTATAGCCATCACAAATCTTTTTTGCAGTAATAGAGATGTGCACATACCGTATAAGTGGTTATTTTCGCAGGTATTTAATTTTCGCTTTGTTCGCGAGGATGAAAAAGGATACTGAAGTATAATAATTTTAGCTATATCATGTCGAGAACAAGTTGAGTTTTATAGTGCTAGATCAGTGAAACAACAGTCCACAGGTACTGGTAGACATATAGCTCCACTCTGACATATTATCCTGATTCCGTAAATTATAAAAAATTGTCTTTGATATTGTTGATATATAATGATTACTGATAAAAGTTCTTTTTTCTTAAGGAATTTGAAGAAAAAATCATTTGATGCTATCAGAATGTTCCCTGAAGAAGAAAGGAAAGAAAAGGAGAGAGCACTAAGACGTGCAGAAATGCGACAGAAGGTAGCAGCACTGTTACCAGATTTTGCGGCAACTTCTCTTAAATCCTCTCGTGACATGTCATGATTTTTTTTCTTCAAATTAACGAAAAAAATATTATGATTTGTTTATATATTTTTCTTATTTTACAATTATGTACTATTTGTTATTAAAAAAAATATTTATTAGGAACTTATTTTTGTTTTATCTCCTCAACATGATAAATCCCAGAAAACATAAATGTGGGAAGAGAGACCTCAAATTCATGTTTTAGGTCATCAACCTGAAAGTCATGTTTTAGTTCATCCACCTGAAAGTCATGTTTTAGTTCATCCACCTGAAAGTCATGTTTTAGTTCATCAACCTGAACGTCATGTTTTAGTTTATCTATATTCTGTGATTAGGTGAATGGTAGTCTATTTTTTATGTTTCATTAAAAAAAAATTGAAATGAACACATTGCTCTTTGTTCATTCCTTCTTAGAGAGTTGTTTTCAGTGGTGATATCTTGAGTTTGACATAATATTTTGCTTTTGTATGCTTGTAACAGTACTTTTAGTGATGTCATTTACCCGTTCAAGACTTATGCCCCTTGAACATTTTAAGAATGCCAAAAGGCTCGGTGAACTTTTTCCTGCACTTGTTAAGCTTTTATATCATATAGGGTCAAATTGGACCAAACTTGGCTATTATCTGCCTTGGATGGCCGTCTACTAAAATTATGTCCAGTGACCTTGTCCCACATCCAAGATGACATTCTCTCAAGTTTCTGATATCCAATTTTACCAATATTTAGAAATTACATTTAGATTGATAAAATACAGTTTAAGTTTGATTTATGAAGTTACGACCCTTGATTATGCATAACATAAAGTTTTTAACTCATTTGATCCAAAGGGTCATAGGAGCTTTTGCAATCACTTTCATCCATCCTCATCATTGTCTGTAAACTTATAACAAATTTTATCCTCGGACATCAGTGGACCAATTTGAACCAAACTTGGCCTGAAACATCCTAAAAGATGTCTGATGATCCGACCCTTCAACCAACATGGCTGCTATTACTATAAATAGAGCAGAGGTAAAAAAAAACAAAAAAAACCACCTTAGCCACATTTATTTCACGAACAATTTAATTGAAAATATTAGAATTCAAATTATATAGTAAATTTCCAACTAGACTCTCGGATCTATTAGATATGGTGCAACTGTTAGGATATTTGTCACACATTCATGCTCTATGTGGTTCTTTTTTGTAACATTGTATGGATTTCTAGGCCAAAGAAAGGGGAGTCATATCTTTAAGTTCACTAAAACTGTAGTTCCTCCAGTTGTATTTGAGGTGAAGCATCTCCATGAATGTGAATTCACAGACTTGCCAGAAATGTTTCACTATTGTTCTGAAGAAGTGTTGGTACTTTTTGGGGGCCATTTGAAATCCAAAGTGGGGCCTCTTGATTGGCAGGGACATTCTTTTTTTTCCTTTTTTTTTCTTTTTTAAACAACTGCATGTGATGTCACCAATCTTGTCAGAAATGTTTTCTCAGAAAAGGGGTCTTTCACAATGGTATTGCCATTAGAGCAATTTTAAATCCAAGATGGATGACATGGACTTTTGATTGACTATAGCATTTTTTACTGCTTCTCAATAACTATTTTAAATTTACTAGCCATTAATGTTGCCTGAGTACTCTTGGAAAAGCGTTAAAACTATTGGAGCAAATCCACATTCAAGATCCTGTCATGGTCCCTAATTGGGGAAGACACTTTTAACTAAGCACTATATATATACTACTAGTATGTTATAACAACAAAGAAATGGGGCCAATATTATCTCAAAACAA
>MJUT01043286.1:398159-419282 GCA_002080005.1 Gigantidas platifrons
GTCACCAATCTTGTCAGAAATGTTTTCTCAGAAAAGGGGTCTTTCACAATGGTATTGCCATTAGAGCAATTTTAAATCCAAGATGGATGACATGGACTTTTGATTGACTATAGCATTTTTTACTGCTTCTCAATAACTATTTTAAATTTACTATCCATTAATGTTGCCTGAGTACTCTTGGAAAAGCGTTAAAACTATTAGAGCAAATCCACATTCAAGATCCTGTCATGGTCCCTAATATTGGGGAAGACACTTTTAACTAAGCACTATATATATATACTACTAGTATGTTATAACAACAAAGAAATGGGGCCAATATTATCTCAAAACAACTTTTTTTTATTTTGCTTAAATGAAAGCCAGCCTCATCTAATTGTACAAAAGAATTTTATTTTCTCCAGAACAAGGTCACAAATTGGCTTAACTTGTATGAAGACATTCAGTTATACATGTACTGTAAATTCAATTTTCACCCAATTTATGAAAGCTGTCCAAGTTTGTATATATATATGTAGGTAAAAATATTAAAAGTATTGTTGTGCAGGAATTTCAATAAAGGTTTTATTAAGACAAATTTCCCAACTAGAATAAGAGGAGGGGGGGGTGTCTAAATGTCAATTTTTCCATGGAGTATTTCTATGTGAAATATGACTCTGGAACACTGATGGGTCTATGGATGGATGTGTTGTCACAAATGAAATGGGAGATAATTGATGGAGATTGGACTTTTTTTTATTGCAACGGACCACCAATGACATTTCCTCCACAAAGCTCCTGCAAGTCGTATTTGTTCTGTGTGGCATTCCTACAAGACGAGGTGTTCGTTTTGCTCCCGTCCTAAGCCAATGACGAGTTGTGTAATTTGATTCGTTTCGTACAACTAACGGCTGCCTCTATTCAGACGGCCTAGGCTTGTACCATGCAGGGGAGAAATTGTATAATATCTCTCTGTCCAGAGGTTCATACTAGATGAGGAGGAAAATGAACTACATGTATTAAAACAAATCCATGTATTATAGTGTGAGGTTAGAAAACCACCGACCTGCAGCAAGTTACTGGCAAACTTTATCACATAATGTTGTATCGAGTACACTTCGCCATGAGCGGGATTTGAGCTCACAACGTTAGTGGTGATAGGCACTGATTGCATAAATGGCTGTAAATCCAACTACCATATGATCACCACCACAACGACTCGGGTGTATTTCATGTATTATTGAGAGATGCACATTTCTAAATTTAAAATATTGACACGCGTTATTTTCAGCTTTGTGGTATTAATTAATTTATTTTCTATATCTAATAAAGATTCGTTATTATTTCCACCGTGTAATTTTGGACTGTGACTTGGTACATGTACATGTACTAGTATTTGGCAAAATGTCTTTGGGTCAATCATGCTCATCAACCTTATGAAATTTAAAACCTAAATGTGGAAGAAAAGTAGATGACACTTGTGAATAATTATATAAGTGTTTGTACCATGATGACTTCAAATGTAACCAGAGCATGCTTTCTCGCAAGATAGGTACAAATTCCTTCAAGAACCCTAATCTTAAAATATTAATAGATTAATACATGGCCTTTTTCATATTGCCCTTGTTATCAGCACGATATCAGTCGAAGGCTGATAAGGGAAATATGAAAAAGGCCATGTATTAATCTATTTATCACATATTTTGCCAGGGCAGATAACATGTTATTGCCCCGGAGGCAAATAACACAACGCAAATTATGCTTTTATTACACATGCAAATTCGGCGTTATTTCAATAAAATATGTGATAATGAAAGCTATATCACTGAATCAATCTTAGAATCATGTTATCAATTATAACCACATCGATATTGGTCCTCCATGTTAAAGTCAATTATAACCACATCGATATTCGCCTTCCATGTTATTAGTTGGTGACTAATCTATCATATTTAACAACTTATGAAAATGGTATAATAAAATAAATAGAGAACAACGAATTTGTAAATATAATTGAAGACGAGGAACACTTCTTTTTTCATTGCAAAAAAAAACCGAATTATTAAGAAAGGAATTCTTAACTCAGATTGAAAATTTATACCCAAAATTGATGGGAAATCATATTCAAAATCTCGAGAAAAAAAATATCTTCTCCATGACTTATGCAACTTGCTGTCCCTTTCATTCAAAATCATTAGCACTGAGGAGAGTGGACTCAATATAGCTGCATAATTAGTATGTTTGTTTTACTGTATGATTGATTTGTATGTTCGTGTTTGTATATGTATATAATCCATGTTTGTATGTTTGTTTTATGCCGTCAACCCTATAAGGGTATAAAAGAGCATTAATTTTAATAAAGATAGAATAGGAATTTTCCCCCAGTTTTGAATACAAATGATTAAGAACCGCATCGGTGGTGTAATGGTTAGCGCGCTCGCCGCGAGTGCGGTAGATCTAGTTGGGTTCGAGTCCTGATTGGATCAAACCAAAGACTATAAAATTGAGATTTGTTGTTTCTCCGCTATGCATGTAACATTAAGGAGAAAGAGGAAAGACTTGTTGGCTCAGAGAATCAGAATAGCGTGTCCGAGTCAGCGACATGTCTATCCGCGGGCTGTTCAAGTGAAGCTAGCACTATAAAAATGCAACTAAGCGCGTTGGTCTAGTACAAAGTGGACCTCATCATCATCTCATTGAAAATTGATTTGTTCTCGCCATGATATAGCTGAAAGTTCACATTAAGCAATAATCAATCGCTCACTCACTCACTTATTTCAAAATATCTAATCCCTCGAACTGGACAATTCCATCCAGGATGACAGCTGTCAGAGAAATGAAAACGAAATATCTCCAATCAATACTTAAACTGTGTATCGAACATGCCCTCATTTCTTGGTTAATTGTCTGGGTCACTGATTTAATGTTATTGTTTTGTGGGAGTGTCACGGAGATTTTCAGCAGTTTATACGATGATCTGTTGTTTGTTTATGTTTACAAACTTTGTAACGTGTCAGAGCCCATTCTAGCAAGGGCTTCAAGTGAGCTTTTCAGATCAAAAAGTGTCTGGCGTCTACAGGGCCGGATTAAAGCCAATTTATGCCCTAAGCACAGGCCAACCTTAGTGCCACCGCACCTTCCACTGGCATAATGTAAATACCAACACGACATCTTGATGCCAAGACTCAACATAATTGATAAATGTCTAATTGTTTTTATTGTTTTAACATGTATAGATAAAGCCTGTAACATTTGTTAGTGTTTTATTTCAGTTTTCCTACATTTCTTTTTTATTTTTGGTGTGGTTTTGAGACTAATATCTGGTTGATGAAATAAATTGCCGTGTGGCCGGCTTTTTGTGGTTCCCCTTGATGCCCTAGGCACGTGCTCATTTTGCCTAAGGGTTAACCCATCCCTAGGCGTCCGTATGTCATACTGTCGCGGCGTAGAAAATGTGAGGAACCCTCATTTCAGGTCACATGCGTGTGACCTTTTTCGGCTAATTGGATTGTTCGTAGTATGCAAAACAGCTTGTAGCACTTTCATGATGTCGCAATCGCCATTTTAAGTGGATGGTATATGGTCACTCGCATTTGACTCGTAATGGGGTTTCTATAGATTTTCCATGCTGTGACACATCAGTACAGGGGAACAAGTGGGAGAACTGATTTTAATCATATTGTGCGATGTGTCCGTGAAAACTGCAACAAAATATCTCGAAATTATATTTTGAAGTGGAGCCTTATTGCCACAATTTGTTCACGCCACGAAATTGCTGAAATACTGCTAACGTGGATGTTAAACAACCAATCAAAGTGGGTCGTCGTGCTCGTAATCGTATGGTAGTTGGATTTATAACTACCTATGCAATCAATGCCTATCACCACTAACGTTATAAGTTCGAACCCCGCTCAGGCAAGGTGAACTCGTACAACATTATGTGATAAAGTTTGTCTGTAACTTTCGACAGGTCTGGTTTTCTCCGGTTTCCTCCACCAATAAAACTGACCGCCAGATATAACTGAAATATTGTTGAAAGTGGCGTTCAGCACTATATAAACCTAAACCGATCAATCAATCTATCTTCTTGCCACTAGTTGCTCTTTGTGTTTTCTTTATCAATCATCGTGTTGTGCATATTGACCTTGTAAACATTCTAACTATGTCATTTTATAACAATTGCGCTTGTCCTTGTGGTAGAGGAAACAACAGATTGTAGAGTCATATATAAGCTTCCTCCAAATCCGACACAAAATTTCCGTTTTTAAGGAAAATATACTTTACTACATATTTATTTCCCGCTTAAAAGTTTTAAACGCCTAATGACTTGTAATCTGATAACTATATCCGTAAACAATGTAGTCTGATTAGTTTTGTTATGATAACCTTTACTTAATGTTCCACTTGTATTAATCATTGGTCTAGGCGCGAAATGTGAAAAAGGGCGTAAATAATAATTTAAAAAAAGGCAATACGTTTATGTATAATTAAGTGGAGATATCGGTTAAATCTGGTTCGTCGTGGTCGTGATCGTATGGTAGTGAGATTTACAACTACTTGTGCAATCCTATAACATTGTCAAAGATCCCATAAAAATAACAATAATCTCCCAATTTATCACAATCAAAGTATCACATGTGTGCTCGAATCCCTCAAGGCAAGGTGTACTCGATACAGCATTATGTGATAAAGTTTATCAGCTACTTGCGGACAGGTCGGTGGTTTTCCCCCGGATACTCCAGGTTCTTCCACCGATAAAACTGACCTGAAAATGATTGAAATATTGTTTAAAGTGGCGTTAACCACCACAACCCTAACCCTATTATTTAATTCGCAATACGTTCAGTCTTTATAAATACTTCTGTATGCAAGGTATACCAAAGTCATAAACGGTTTCTGATCAAAGACAGATTCCAACAAATTGTAACACTATTGTTAATTAAAACCATAAAACACTGTATTGGCATTGTACTGGAACATTTGGACATCCTGATTTTACATTTGTTTTTAACCCCAGCGTTTCTTTTTGAATCTCAGTGAATAGATTTTAATTATCATTGTGTTTTTGAAGTTTTTTCAGTGGTGTGTATTTTTGTTTTTGTGTTTCGTTGTTTTTGTTTGTTTGTTTGTTTGTTTGTTTGTTTGTTTGTTTTTTTTTTATTTTATTGCTTTTTTGTGCCTGTTTTGTTTCATTTAAAAAAAAATCGCACATGTGTAATTTGTTTGGCTTCAGTAGTGATCTAACGAGAACAACTGACAACAGGACACAACGGGATTGAAACTAACAACCTACTGGACATTGAGACTTCAGTTGTTGAGCTTGTTATAAATCTTCTTTGTTATAGGGTTTTGTAATTCCACAGAAAAATATGTAACATCAAACCGTTTTTTTTAAGATGTATTATCTACATTTTATTGATGATTTTTATATTACATGGCGATTTCAAAATATCTACATTAAGCAAAAAATAAGATAACAAATATTTGTATCGCAAGCTAAAAATGTACATATAAATTAATATCAAAGCCGAGCGATGAGGACGGATACATAAATGTTAAATTAAATTGTCATTGAAATGTGCAGCAAAAATCTGTCTTAATATAGAACATTCTACGTCGATGCTGTTGCCGATATTTTTCTTGAGTCGCTAGAATAGTCACGTGACGGAGCTTTGGTTGCCTGGCTACTACTAGTTGATATTCTGAAATAGAAAATTCATATATTTCTTTATTCTTATGTTCGATTATTAATCATCAATAATAATGAAAAGGAAATAGAAACTAAAATATGTACGCTATAGAAATATGAGCAAACAACTTAACAAGTGAAAATCTTTTTGCTGGCATGAGAAAATGTTTTTGTGTGACGGAAGGAGGTACTTTATACGTACCTCGGTTCAAAATGAAAAACATAAGTGTTGTATTTAATTGGTACTTGGTTTAATCTGCGAACATTTTGGCTTTTAGTGCATTATGTTATATTATGTCAGCTTAAAAAATATACTTGCTGAATCAGAAATGTATAAATAGGTGCCGACGGACGTGTAATCAATGGCGTATTAATGTTCAATTGTGAATTCGCTTCCTACGGTGGGTACTCGATATAACTTTATAGCAATATAAATGCCCGCGACAATTTAACTGACGTAAAGATGAAAGTGAGGTTAAACACCAATATGATGGCAATATCCCTAAATGTACAAAAGTTCTACAAACAGCGATCCGGTAATCCACGACTGATCATGCTCCGATACTCTCCACTCATAGTTGATCCACTCATCATGAGTATTGACGAGTGGCATGTAGAAGCTTGAACAGTAGAGGACCGACGATGTTACTTCATATGCATCAAAAAGACTCGTTGAAATGCCTTAGCATTTGCATTTCGTATGATATGTATCATGATTACAATATACATAAATGTACATGCAAATTAAGCATTTTATCTTAAATATACGTGGGGGTTTTTTCAGCCTAAAACTAGATATTAATTATCGACTTGTCATTTACTTATAACAAATTTTTTTTTTGCTTGAAAAACCGAAAAGAAAATGGAGGAAAGGTTAAATAATTACTTAAATTCTAGGTACAAATGTAGCTATTGGTCAAATAAAAATGAAAGGCAAAACTTACCGATGGTATACATGGTAGGTGAGTTTTGTCAGCTCTTTTCTAAACTTCTCGTTTGTTGCTGTATACAGGTAAAAGTTCAAAGCAAAATGAGAAAACTGGAACAGGTAAGTAAAGGTCCAAGCCAAGTCGAGGCGGCTTTCTGTCATGGCGTCGGCTGTTGGTCTGACGTATGTGTCTACTATAAAGTATATGCAGATAGGAATAGTAGCCACTATAAAATATGATGTAGTGATGACCAACATCCATGTCACCCTTTTTGTGGATTTCTGTTTGTTCGGATTTAACACTCCCGATTGAATAGACATTCTTCTGCGTGTTCTTGTTAACTTCTTAAGCTCAATGCAAATTAATGTGTTAAATACAATCATGATCAAAGCTGGCAGAACAGATAAGAACACCAAGTCAACATAAACAAATATGTGTTCATCAAAGAACATATAGTCTTCATTCAGTGAGGTACAACTTATATCCCCATCTTCAGCAACAAGACCATTTGTCCAGAAAAAATGGATATTGATACCTGCCAGAATCAGACCAGCCATAATCACCGCCACTAAGGTGCGTTTGACTGTAATGTCTTTGTAGTTGGACTTCCTCAAAGGTACGAAAGTTTTCATGAAGCGTATGACGGTTACCAACACTAAAATCCAAGACGAAAGTTGCATTGACAAGTATATCAAAAACAAACTGAATTTGCAGCTGAATTCTGATAATACCCGTATGTCAACATCTACGAGATACATAAGCCAATAACGAATAAGTCCGACTATCAGTACTGTCATGTCCGTGAATGCCAACACAAACAACAGAGTGTATGTTGAGTTTTTGTGAAATTTCAGTCGGCATAATATAAACACATTCAGACAGTTTCCAGTTATTCCAATCAATAAAAATAACGGAGAAAATACAATCCAAAAATATTTTTCTATGGCAAAGTACAGGCTCGTATCGCCTGTATCAGATGCTGATACAAATGTTGTGTTTTCTGTGACAGAAGTCGAGTTAACACCATGTGCTGATGCGAGTGTTATATTTCCCATGTCAAAAATCGCGCCAAAAGTAGCCATCTCCATCGCAGATTAATTAAATCGCTATGAAATAATACTAATCGTAAATTTAACACGTTGTAGATGATTTCAAAATTAATCTTATTTTTAAAATGTTAATCTTATATACTCGACAAAACACGTGACATCTTAGTAAACAAACACCCTTGAATTCAGGAAACTACAATCACTCTGTTGTACTTAACTTTTGGCTCCAAAATTGAAAGTCACGAGCCGACGCCGGCCTTCATCTTATTTTTATATATACAATGTATATGTACTCATATGAACTTAATTTGAATCGGAAAATGAAAGCATCTGACGCAACCACAAATTACTATTTTAAAAGAGTAACAAAGAAAACAAAGAAAGGTAACGTGAGCAAACTAAGTACATGTATTTAACATATTGTAGTGTCCATCTTATCTTGTCAGGGGTCAGGGTTACGGTGTTTAACGCCACTTTCAACAACAAGTTAGCTTGTCATATAATGATGTTCCCCTCATGTGGCTGGGATATGAATTGGGCGTTCCCCTTTCATAATTGGCACTACTCTCTCCATGGCCTGCCTTAAGCCGATTGTACGCCGCGCTTAAAGTGGCCCCCACACTGGAGTTGTATACTCTCTCTCCACTGTTCAAGTAAACACAACAATACACTGCAGGATTTACAGACAACGGCATTGGGTCCAAAACCCCCTAAGGCCGACCCTGACTCTCTATTCAACAAATATAAATGTTTTACATTGTCTTTTTTTTTTCATACTTTATGAATATGAAAATATAATAACAAAATAATTAGTTGCTTTACATGTTATATTTCGGGTTTTATGTGAATTTTTTTTTATCTCGTCCAGTTTTATTGTCAATTATGTAAATTGGCCTATTTTGACCACAAATCCAAATAAAAATCTATTCTGAAACCACTGAAGAAAATAAAATCCTACATGGCTGTGACGATCATAGAGTGGTCCAGTTCAGAACTGTGTAGGCCTCTCCAGTCGATAAAAAAATAGTTTAACACAGGCACTTTATATTTAAGTACCTGTACCAAGACAGGTGACTGAGCGATCATGTATATGTGTGTTTGGATGATAAATTTTCGCTGTGTTTCTGCAATTTTCCTATTAAAATTTTGAGCCGTTCCGACAGTTTGAAAGTTTTTTTTCATTTATTACTTCAAAAGTGCGGTACATGTATTTCTATATTTAAGCTGAACTTTAATATGCAGCTACGTACGTTGCTTAATAAGATTTATTTAAAGTTGTTATGCATACGTAGAATACCGCAATAATGAAAGCCCCAGAGGGAGTTTATTTCTATAAAAATAAGACATAGATCCTCTGTTGTGGGGTAAACCTCTTCGAAAATGATTCAAATAAATAGCTCGTCCACAGGGGGCGTAAATCAGTACCACAGGGGCGTAGGAGTTGGTTACTTGAAAAATTCCCCCCGAACACACGCACGCATTTACTGGTCCTATTCTAAAGCTTGTCCACCACTTTTCGATCATCTACTAAAGGTTGCCCCCTCCATTTTCGATCCACTCCTAAAGCTTGCCGTTTCCACTTTCCGGTCCACTCCTATGCCCCTGTACCATGTGTAAGATGAATACCACGCTCCTAACGGTTTGGTCTATTGTCGCCAGGGACGTAGCTGAGGCTTAATAGTGTGCACGCCATAATTACTTTCGACGAGATGCAAAATGGTGCGATCTGGGGCCATTTCAGGGTTTCATACAACATAGAATCAAGCACAATTTTAAAGACTTTCATAGACAAGAATATCTTAAAATTGACAAAAATCTGCCCTTCGCGTCTTATCAGATGCGAACACCTCCATTGCTTTCTACAAGTCCACTTCAAAATCTCGGTGAATATGCATCAATCCCAGGGAAGATAGCTTGTCATTCTTCATAGTCGAACTAACACAAGTTTTCAAACGTCTCAGTACACTAAATGACATCTCAGCAGTAGCGCTTGCTACTGGCATGCTTAACAAAACACATAATATTGTATCCATAGAAGGATAGAGAACTGGATTTACAGAATCTAGGATGGTAAAAAGCAAGGCATATGAGAGGAGGGTTCATCCGGTACATCGATACGGGGCACGGAAAGCCACGAAAGGGCCCGTGAATCTCTGAAGGGCCCCATAGCCTTAGTTATTGACGTTTTATTTTGATTTTTCCATTATTTTTTTGGTATATTCAACTCAAATCCACAGTTTTGAGAGAAGTTTCAGCCTGTTCTCAGACCCCAAAGCAGTATTGTTACGCCTTGCAAAATTTCTCTTGGAGGCCCTGTTGCAGATACATCATAATAAAACAATTTTCACAACCTATAATAAAATGGAAAAAAAAGTATCACATCGTCGGAAAAGTTCAAAAAATTCAATAGAAAAATCGTAGAAATAGGAAAATTCGATATCCCTAACACACAATATACATGACAGCTCACTTTCCTGACTTGGTACAGGTACTTCAGTGAAACGTTACGGGGTTACACTAGTTGGATTATAACTTGCCGTTGTCTTAAGAAATACCAATATAGCCACATCTCCTGATCACCTGAATGAAATAGTGTTGTAATTAAAAAATGTACGTGATGTATAACACTGAAAAATATTATTATTATAAATTTTATATAACCTGACGATGTGCACGCCATGGCGTGACAGTGTATATGCAGCTACGCCTCTGGTCGCTAATGGTATGTTACAAGGAAATACTTTCAGAAACTACATGTATATATTACTAGTATATGCTGTTTTGTGTGGCACTCTAAATATCCAACACATATTGTGTAACTGTTGAGCTTTTATTTTGTTTATATTCGTCCTGTGTACGTCCTATCTTGCCAGTTTCTCGGGATTGCACAGTTCGCTATTCTCTGACGTTTATTTCCGGTCATAGGTCCATTAGTGGCACCTTTTAATTAATATGATGCATTTTGTTTTTGTTATGAATACTGTTGAAATATTTTGTACTGTTCACTTGACGTTATCTAAAACAACAATCAATCAATCAACCAATCAGTAAAATAATGACAGTTCTCAAATCGCAGACAGCAGCTGTTGAGCGATTATAATAATTAATAATTCTTTATTTGCATAATACACCTATGTGGGTCAAGCAAATACAAGTACAAACAACAAAACATAGAGAACATAGACAATTACAATTTGATGATAATATAGGATATACAAAATAAATCCTATTAACTAACATTATATTTTTTTTCACATGTCATACCTTTGACCGACATGCAAGGACCTCATTTTTGCAATTCTGTAGATTACTTTACAATGTCTCCTACTTCTGCCAAAAGTTCAGAGGCTCTTCGGGGCTTTTGGTTTTGTGACAATAGTATTGATGTCGTATCAGTGTACCAACACGTACTATTTCCTATTGATATCGTGATATATACTTCAGATATATAATAATATGATTGAAAGGAGGAAATCGTACTCACTTAAATCAATTGAGGAAATTTTACTACAAAGTTTATTTATTTCATAAGCAATATTTGAATGTATGTAACTGTCATAATTATAATGGAGTGGATCGGAAAAAGAGGGGCAAGCTTTATGGGAAGACATGAAAGAAGGGAGGGGAAGCAAGTTTTTGAACTGGATCAGAAGGTGGGGATTTCAAAAATTAAAAACTAAAACAATACATAATTGGCTTCTAAGCTCACCTTTTTAGTTTTTTTGTGTTGTCCTGTTATGTGTCTACGTTCCGAGTTCCATGTTGTGATGTCGGTTACGATTTCCGCCGATGTTCGGTTCGTCTTTACCTCGAGTTGTTTGTAAGAGGACTCATGTCTTATTTACGTTATTGGTGTTTGTTCGATTCGCGTAGTGTTTTTCTTCGTCTTGTGTACCCTACGTTTCCGGTTTCATTGTCCATTTTGATCGCCCCTGCGTTTCCGGTTTCTTTGTCTATTTTGATCGCCCCTTCGGTATTCTCTAACTTTGATTGGTAGAGTTAAATCTGCAGATTTAATTGTTGAACCACCATTTCCCTCATTTCTAAAAAGTTGTTTTTATACATTTTGTATATTATTGAACTTGTTATCGTCTGGAATATATCAGAAATAGTGCTCGTTTGACGTTAAGCACAAATCAATCAACTTTCGTAACTCCGCCCATTTTAAACATGTCTTGTACTACAACTGTAACACTACGTACAGTGCCTTTAGATACGATAACGTAACCCTCATTCCGCTTGTGCTCCATTTAGGGTTACGAATCGGTCTCATTCAACGTATGATTAGCAAATTAAAATTTTCGTTCCGTGAATATTTCAACTTTCGTTTTGCATATCTGGTCATAATTTATTATTCCCTACAATTTTTAAGTAATGGTGATACGAAATAAGTGTTACAATACCTGTTTTTACCTTCACGATCTATTTCGTATTCGAAAATTGTTTCTTGTCCGCCATGACACCTTACGTAGACTCTCGCGATGGGCGGAGCCTATCCATATATGGATCTCAATGCCAAATATGAAAAACTTTTACTACGAATTTACTACGATTTTACGGCAATCATCCAAATAAGGATTTCTCCAAAACGAGGCAAGTGCACTTGAAATAGCAACTTGTAAACAAAATGTCAATATTTTTCCTAGGGTCCAGGTGACTCAATGAGTTAGGTAGTTGGATTACCTAACAACTCATACAAGCCTATCACCAATACCGGGTGGGTTCGCGCCCGGCTTTGTAAATTACAAAAAAGGTGCACTCGACTCGCAGCTGCAAGTGATAAAGTCTACCAGTTGCTTGCCCATGGTCGATGGTTCTCTCCGTGTACTCCGGCTTCTTCCACCACTAAAACAGGTCGCCATGACATAGCTGAAATATTGCTGAAAGTGGCGTTAAACACAAACAAATCAATCAATCTTCCATATTTTTCCTAGTAACACGTACGTTTTATGCATATTGATATGAATTTCCATCTACAGATTCCTCGGACATTGTCATGGATACGAGCTGTATTTCTAACAATCACCACCCCATATAAATTCCCCCAACCATATGTATTAAACAATTTCACTTTCGGCATTCCATATATTGTTATGGGACTTTATACAGGGTTATTATGTGTATTTAGAAAACTTGACCTATTCGTTTTGTGGTACAAAGATATACGTCATGCTTTTTAAGAAGCATATGTGCAGTGTATCCGTTCAAGTTAAAACATGCTTCCTATATGGATATCCTGTCCGACCGTGTTGATATTATCTAAAAAAAATATATCATTTAATAATGTTTACAGAAACAATGCAATACCGGTAGAGAGGACATTTTCTAAAAATTTAGATTTCAGTTATTTTCTTCTTTTTTTTGTTTTGTTTGTTGTTCTCACTTACATAAACATCGTGAAGTAACTGTTCTAATAAAAAAAAAATACCCCCCACCCCCATAATAACGCCGGCATTTTATTGTTAAGATTGGTTAATGAATATTTTAATACTTAAGTTAATATTTAATGTAGTTGCAGGCTTAATATTGTCAGTTGGATATGTATACATGTACATGTACTGAGTTACAGATATAACACTTAAAAAAACAACAATTTCTATCACCATATAAAGCTTAATAATTTAAAAATTATTATAATATATATTTCGTGTGAACAGATTGATTTTTTTTGTTCTTTTTTATTCCAAAAAAGAAAACTTCACTCGTCACAACTCGGCCGATTCCGGTCCTCCATCTAACGTATATGGGTCATTTTCAAAAAAAAAATGTCTCCTTTTGAAATTGCAAGGTTGAAAAAAAAAATTTGCTTAAAACATCATATTTATTAAACGAACATTAATATGCAATCTTAATGGCATTATATGAAAATACTATTGACAAATTTTCGACAGATGGTGCATTATTTTGTCTATCCTGTTACCAAAGTCAAGAGAACTTTTTGACTATTAAGAGACAAAATGTGTAAAATATGTAACTTATTTCTCAAAGATATGTTAGTGGTCTTTCAGAAAACAATTAAAAAATATTTAATTTCTTTGCAGTAACAAAATAAAAAATGTACTTAATATTGCGTCCTGAAAAAAACGGCTAAACAAAGATTTTTGATTGCTGTAAAAACGACTACAGTCAATACAAATCCAATTGAAGCACTTCCTAACATTTAGTTTATATTTGTTTTTAGAATCAATCTAATATGAAGTGCCTTTGTTACATATAAGTTTAGTAAAACGATATTGTTTATGGTAACAGGAACGAACATTTATATATCCTGTTACCAAATCAGTCTATCCTGTTACTTTACATGGTGACAGGATATACAGTAGTAGTATATGGGTACGGACAAAGTCGCATTTGAGGTGGTGCTGTGAGGTGGTGCTACTGGAAGTAACCTGACCGGAAGTGACGTCAGTCACGTGACCGGAAGTGACGTCAGTCACGTGACCGGAAGCGGCTCGGAACCAGAAGTGACGTCAGTCACCCGGAAGTATGTTCTGCGCATGCGCAACCGTTTCCCGCGTTTGTTTTCTTCTTACTGTAGTAGTAGTATAAAATGTACCATTGCGCATGACCGGAAGTACCAAGGCTACCGGAAGTGACCGAAGGTCACCCTAAGGTTGTGCGCATGCGCAACCGTTTCCCACGTTTTTTTCTTCTTACTGTAGTACAAATACCATGGATATTTCCCGCGTTTTTTCTTACTCTAGTAGTAGTACCATGGATACCGAAGGTCACCCACAGGGTGTGCGCAACCGGAAGTTGGCTACAGGAAGTGAGGGTTTCCCACGTAGTAGTACAAGGGGTGTTCTCTACGACGTCCGCGTCTATCCGTGGTTACCCAGGTTATCTACCCCTTTCCCGCCATTTTCATATAATATATATATAGTGTTGTGTAGTACTCCAAGTATTTCTACTTTACATTACTATAGTAGTTGGGGGTGTTCTCTACGACGACCGCGTCTAGCCCTTTCCCGCCATTTTCATTTCACTGGTTCACATTTTATTTTCATTTCACTGGTTATTTACCCCTTCCCCGCCATTTTATTTTCCTATAATATATATGTTGTGTAGTACTCCAAGTATTTCTACTTTACAAAGAGTACCTTTGAAAATCTCCATCTGCAAAAGAATGTTTTTTTTTATATTTTTATACTTTTAATGTTTAGAAAAGCTGAAAATTTCCAGATTTTGTCTTTTTTTCGTGTTTTGTGTGAAATTTCAACGCTAGGACTGCTGCTGCTGCTGCTCTGGGGTAAACGTGTATGGCTGCTGCTACTGCTGCTGCTGCTCTGGATACTGGATTTTGTCATCTCATTGGTTCAATTTCCAGTGATGTGATTGGTTGGACACGTTCAATCCGTTTTTGTCAATCCAAAAGACCACTCTGCATTTATTTTTCTTCTGTATTTTCCATATCTTTTCACTATTCAACTTGGGTTTCTTCCATATTTTCCAAATCATTTCACTATTCAACTTATCTTTCTTTCATATTTTCCCTATCTTTTCACTATTCAACTTACATTTCTTCTGTATTTTCCATATCATTTCACTATTCAACTTACTTTTCTTCCATATTTTCCATATCTTTTCATTATTCAACTTGACTTTCTTCCGTATTTTTCATATTTTTTCCCAGTCAAAAATTATAAGCGATATGTCTAACACCGTGTTCTGAGTTAAACGGTTAAGCAATAATACGCAAAGCTTGACATTTTTTAAACCGTTTAACTCGGAAACCCGTGGTATAATTGATTTGAAGCCAACTTGAAGCCATGTAGTATCACGTTAAGGTCGTTGATTATTGCACGGCTTATTGGTAGTGATAAAACTACAGCCCAGATTTAAAGTGTGCCATATCTCGTATCTACATGTATTATTTCATTGTTCTTAGCTGTTGCTTATATTATGGTATATAAACCATAAAAAATCAAATGAAAAGAATGCAATCATGTTATAAAGGCTATTAGACAACGAACAATTGGGTAAATATATAATGCATTATTCCTTATTCTGGAATGCTAGTTTGTTGTTTAACGTCAAATAATTTAATTTGATGTGAATGCTGCAATCCGATTGGCTGATCCGCCTGGAGTAAAAATGTGTTATTCTTGATAACCTTTGTTGGTATTTTCACGTCACAAACATATTTATTCGCGAAATACAAATTCAAATAGTCCCGTGAAATAATCGTAATAAAAATCAAGGAGTCATTAAATTTTGTTACCAAAATTAAATCATAAACAATATTTGAAATTGTTTAACAGTTTACGTTTTTCACTTCGCGGTGTATTAGCATAAACTGCCCCAAACCAGGTTATATGGTATAACATGTCCAAAAAGTAAAAATATTCCCTATATAATATATCTCGGATATTTTTTGTACCACGAAAACATGTACAAACAGTAGGTGGATGTTTTGAAATTCCAAACAAGTGCTGCACTCTGATGACCTGTTCCTGTAAAGAAATGTTTGTATTTATTCAATACAAATATATACATGTACTTTATTTTAGGTCGAGTTGGAGGAATTAGTACATAGTACGTAAAAGCACCATTATTACGTCTGCATACAGGAGAAGCCTTCCACGGATGATACACACAGAACCACAACCCCCCCCGCCCCCCCCCCCTTTCCATCCTCCTAGTGGCGGATAGACGGATAGACGGTGCCTGCTCGCTTTGGGGTTAGTCATGTTATAATCCGGAATGCCTGACTGTGGATCATAGTGCGAAACATGTTTGGAGAGTTCTTTCCCTTCCATAACAGGTGTTTTACTTCCGGTTGTTTAGTGGAGGTTGCTTTATACTAGTATCTTCGGGGCTTTTTTCTGTGTAGTGTTTTGTTGAACTTATTTGTATATCTGTCCGTTATCCATTGTATTGTCTGACCTTTGATTAAGGGAATCTGATTCGCCCTTTGATGTTTTCTGTTCTTCTTCGATATACGGATTCTGATTACCTCCCTTTGGTATCTTCAAACTATTCTTGTCCTTGATATAAATGTAACTGAAATACTCACTCGATGATAAAAATATCAATTAACAAATAAACGACTTCTGAGGATAATTATCTGTGTCTCACATGGGGGTTATATCGTGGCGGTTAGTTTTATTGGTTGAGGAAACCGCAGTACTCGGACAAAAGCACCGACCTGTCGCAAATCATTGACAAACTTTATAACATAATGTTGTATCGAGTACATCTGTCCATGAAAGGGGCTCGAACACGCAACTTTAGTGGTGATAGACATTGCTTGCACATGTAGTTGTTACTCCAACTATCACACGATCACGACCAAGACGACCCCAGCACTCACATGTGATCCACAAGTTTCATCAGACCTCCCACGACGCCACATATCAATAAAGGGAAGCAAGTCATAGATATGATTTGAATCAGATTGATAGGACCACCCCCACTTACAAATTTATACAAAAACTCGTTCACAACATCAATATGACTGAATACCTATAACTTGACGTCAAACAACAACATACAATCAATCAATCAATCAATTAATTTTTAATTATTAATCAAATATTGAGAATTTCGAAAAATAGAGATATTTTTACCACGAAAGGTGAATCGAAAATGAAAGTTAATAAATGATTCATTACTTTATTTATTTTTTAAACATTTATGTAATATAAATATAATATATAAATATGAATATTGATACAAATATATCAGAAACATTCCCCCAACACCTGTTAGGTGCTATAATCATGTCAAAGATAGGTGCTGCATTTTGTGCATGGTACATACACCACGCAACAATTGACACCGTTTGATTAAAGGTTGTCAAAACAACAAAATCATATAGATTAAAATTAAAATTATTTGTATTTATTTGTCATACGGCATCGAGATATCCGAAATACCAACAAAACTTCTCATTAATAAGGTACGTGTTCCATTTTTGTTTGTAATTTGCACGTTTTTTTTGTTTTTTTATCTTCCATTTTTTATTTGCGCAACAGGAGCAATGTTCAAGGTAATGCATCTTATTTAATTTTTTTTTCAACATTATTAACATTCCTATTTCAATATACTTTTTAAGTTGAAAACAGACTAAGTCACAGCTATTCTATATTTAGAGGGAACTATTTGTTATTGGGGGAAAAAATCTCAAATTCTTGTGTAGGCATTTTAACCTCCGTTTGATTCATAGAAAACAAATACGGCACTCATTTGATATGCTTTATTTTAACTTCCGTTTTATTCATTGAGCATAAGCTAAATGAGCATTGATTTATTGCGGCTTCTCTTAACTTCCGTTTTATTAAATGACCACAAACTAACTTGTCATTGACTCATTATATTCTTATTTATCTCACGCCTTAAATTGCATTATTCATAAAAAATTCCGATTTACCGGTGGTATTGTGTTGTTTCACATCTATCCGTTTTCGCTTCCATAACAAAAAGGAAACATAAAGTTAATTGTTCTCTAAATGTCGGTCATAGATCCAGCCTTGTTTCCGTTTTCTCGCCTCTGATATATTTCCCGACTTATGTCAATCAGTTGGATAAAACATTTCTCTTTTAATATTTGTGAATTTCTGCAATTTCGATTGCCGTACATGCGTGTTGTATTCAATATACCCGCATGTGGTAAAGCGTGTCAGTAGGTTTTCTTCTGTATCTCCGATTTCTTCCAGCAATAAACTAACCGCAAAGATTTAACGAAGATAAATATTGTTAATAAAATGGCAAGAACAAAAACAAGAATTCTGTTTTTGGACTTTTATCGCAACAGAAATAAAATGCAAACCAATATATACTGCGCCTTCAGGACTATTCCAAAGTCATATCCGCATATCTTAGAAATAGAGTCAACAAATATCCCTAACATAGATATACATTACCGTTAACTGTCTGACTTGGGACAGGCAATAGGAAGTGGGGGTGTTAAACTAGTTTTATGTGACAAAACCACCCCCGCTCGTGAAATCAATAAAATTGTTGTATTTTTGTATTTATTATTACTTAATCAAAATACTTCCCATCAAGGAACCATACATATTAGCATGGACCAGTACTTTGATTTCCGAGAATAAAATGAAGATAAAAATACTTATTATATTACGACATTTATTGTCAATGTCGTAATCATCGCCGTAGAACTGTTTCCGGCAATATTATCTTCAAAGTATTTGATATTCATTAATAGATTATGACAGACCTGAAATAATTATTTTCAATACCTTTGACCTTTTCTAGTGATGCTTATTTGTAGAAAACACAATTTATGAATTAAATATTACATGTGAATTTTCTAAATTGATTAATTTAACATATTGATAAAGGGGTCTATCAATCAATACACGTGTTCTCCGTCTATTTGTTCTGCCCACTCAGCTAATTTAATTTTCCTTTTCATTTCCGCTGTATTATATCAAAAGCAAACACTGTTTTTCTCTCTGTTGTATATTAATACATTTTCACCTCGAACTATATAAACTATTGCATAATAACTGCAGAAAGGAATGCATTATATCTTTTATGGACCGACCATTTAAATCATAATACAAACAAAACAACACAGCATATTAAACTACATACGTCCATAAGTCTAGAAACGCACTCAGTTTTATACGACTGATTGATTTTTGGTGTTTAATGCCTCTTTCAGCAATATTTCAGCTATATCATGGCGACCAGTTATATAGTGGTGGAAGAAGCCGGAGTACCCGGAGAGAACCACCAACCATGGACAAGCAACTGGTAAACTTTATCACTTACGGCTGCGAGTCGAGTGCACCCTTTTTTCAATTTCATACGTGTTGATAACTGCACGAAAAGTAAAGCTGATGCATTTCATAATTTATTTGGAATTAGATATTTATTGAATATTGTAATCCTTTTCTCTAGCAATTCATTATTATCTATGGATATTCGGTATCTTGTTTCGTCAGCGGTTACAGTTCATTTAAAAATCTCTGGTGAATCTACAAAATCAAGAGAGATTGAGCAGAAATTAAGTTTTGAAAGAGTAGAGATTCAAATAAAACGTTACCATACCATGAAATATGTATGTGTACAGATAGCACTGTGAATGATGTTTTGATTGCCATATGATAAGGGGAGACAATTGATAAAACCGGAAGTTTTGTTCAGCTGTTTTATTTTCCTGTATCCCCGCCAAGGTTTAGAAAGAAATTGAGTACACCTCGTCCGGAAGGGATGTTCTTTGATGAGATGCCTGAATAAAATACTAAACAATGGGAAATAAACTCTTATCTCGTGTTGGAAGAATGCCGCAATATGCACATAAACAGCAACTTGGGACAGCTCTTTGAAAGCAAAAGTTGTATTTGTTTCTCGAATAACCATAGCACAACATTCAAATCATTTTACATTACAGAACAAGTGGGGTGGTGTGGGGTTCTATGAAGTTATCTAAAAGATGTTACTCCTTTAATAAACAAATACAACTCTGATATTTTAAGGGCAAGAAATAACCTCTTGTGATGTCCGTTACGATTTCCGCATAGAAACGATGTTCGGCTCGTATTTACCTCCACTTGCTTGTAGGAGGGCTCACTTTTGTTATTTGTGTTTGTTAACGCATAGTGGTGTTGTGTTTTTTTTTCTTCTTAGTTTTGTGCTCAGTGCCGGATGTAGATAAAGAGAGGCTAATCCACTTGTCATCAGCTTTAATAATACAAGATGTTTACAAAAGTAATTATTTACAAATAACGTGTATACATTTGACAAGTTATCTTGTAAGTGTCTGCTGATGGACTATTAGTCCCCGAGGGTATCATCCACCCAGTAGTCAGTGTTTCGGTACTGACATGGTTTATTAGATATATTTATTACTGAAATTTACAGATCCTAAATCATGTAGTTAATAATAAAAATAGGGGTCTCCTCCCTCAGGCATAGGTGACCTTAGCCTATTTTGACTTTCTTGTTTAGGCCGTTGTTCCTATTGCTCCCTCCATAATGTTTTAATTATTTGCCTTTCAAATCATTCGATATTTAACGTACCTGATGACGATTATTCCAGAAAAGCGTCGTTCGCGCTAAATTTAATTTATCGTGCAATCAGTACATTTGCTGTACAAATATGCTATACGAATAAATTTTTGCTTTATTCGTACTAGACGAATAAACTTTTCAGCCTACGGATAAACTTTCCTGGTACCTTGTTGCTATGTACAGCGGAGGGCGCAGACAAGTATGAAACTGGTACTAATGTAACGCGGATCACGAAGAAGACACCCTTGACAACATTTATGAAAGGCGAGGAGTGACGCCTGTATCTGTTGTTTTTGTTTAAATCTGACAAGTTTTCCGACATTTTTGACATTGCAGGATAAACACAAAATACGTACATTGTCGTTGAATATAAAATTCATTTGTACTCACTGCGAAACAGGCATGAAAAGCTCGCCGAAGGCTCGCTATTCTGCCTGTTTCTAAAGCTCGTACAAATAAATTTTATATTTACTGACAATGTACGTATATTGTATAT
>MJUT01043286.1:434384-446828 GCA_002080005.1 Gigantidas platifrons
TATCAAAGTGGAGCGACATGTCTGTCCATGGACTGTTGTTTCAGTGAGCTAGCACTATTAAAAATCCACATAAGCGTGTTGGTATAGTATAAAGCATATCTTATCATTATCTCATTGAACATTAACTTGTTCTCGCCATGATATAGCTGAAAAATTGTTGAGTTGGCATTAAACAACAATCATTCACTCACTCGCATTGCAATTCCAACAAGGGCAACGCAAAGCGTGGCGTATCCCCTCGCCTAAAAATTTGACCCGGTGACCTTGACCTTTGACCTATGACCTTGAAAATCAATAGGGTTCCAGATTCCCTCAAGGACTAAGTATGTACCAAGTTTGGTCAAAATCCATTGAAGGATGTTGATTCTAGAGTGTTCACAAGGATGTGACGGAAAGACGGACGGTAGTGTTACTATATCCCTTCGCAACTTCGTTGGCGAGGGGATAATAAGTGACACCATAGCCCATATTTGTGATGCTGAGATTGACATGTGCCGCGACACTTACACATTAAGAACAACTTTTGTAGATTTCGACAAAGATTACTAGGTGTGTTGTAAACTCTACCAAATGCTAACCTTTTTGTAACGACTAAGCCCAATACTTCTTCTATGGAAGTCAAAGGTCATTGTGACATAAATGACCTTTTTTCTTTTATGTTTTTATGAATTATTCAGCTTATAAATGTGTCTGTAGAAAACTATGGTCTGATATCTGGCATTGATATTGTACCATACTCAGTTCATCCGTCATTAACACTTTATTGAATCTAAATGCAAATGAGAGGGGTGAGGGGGCTTATACCATGTTACAATCAGGGACGTATCTACGGGAAAATAGCGCCTATGGCAAGCACTGCAAATCGGTTTTACATTTATTATTTATTAATAAATTTTCCAGGTATTCATGTCTATGTGTATTACATGGTTTTTGCAAAATTACTTGAATAAAATTATTATCTTTTTAAGGATGTTCCCATATGGGAACATTAGGCGCTAAAACCTCTCAGTGGCGCCCCCTTTAAGTGGCGCCCATGGCACGTGCCCTACTTGCCATACCCTAGATACGCCACTGGTTACAACATACAGGTCTGAATGGTGTACCATACATGTAGCTTGAGGTCGTGCAAAATGTCAATCATATACTTGTATTATTTGTTTAATTAAGTTAATTCGTAAGACCCGTGATATATCTAATACTTGTAACATGAATGCATTCTTTTGCTTTGATCTTTTCATGGTTGATATTCCAGAATGTAAGCAACAGCTAAGAACTATTTAATAATACACGCAGACTACGAGATACTGCAAACTTTAAATCTGGACTGTAGTTTTATTACTCTCAGAGAGCCGTGCAATAATGAACGACATAGATATGATCTTCATTGGATTCATGTTACAAATCACTTATACCACTAAACGGTTTTAAGAGCTAAATGTTTAAACAATCGATTGTTTAAAAGTTTAACTCAGAACAACAGTCGTAGAAATATTACTTCTCCCATTTCTGTATATGTTAAACTTGTTCTCGTGCTGTATACAGGGGCGGATCCAAGGAGGGGGGCCCCCTAAAATTGGAAAAAAATATGATTTTTTTGCGTAAAATCGTGATTTTCCACACGAATTACCCCACAAATTTTCGCGCTTCCCTCCGCTCGGGGCGATTTTTATAAGTGAGCACTCTGAAACACGTGTACTGATTATTTTACAATGACGTATATTATATAATTTGGTCCTTTCTTTGAATAATTTATTTTAAAAAAACAGCACCATAATATTTTTTCTCTAATGACCAAATAATTTATACTGTTCTTTTTCTCTCTCTCTTTATTGTTTTTTTTTTTTGTTTTTTTGTTTTTGTTTTGTTTCGTTTTGCTTTGATTTGTATTGTTTTATTTTGTTTTGTTTTGTTTTGTTTTGTTTTTTGTTTTTTGTTTTTTGTTTTTTATTTTTGTTTTTTGTTTTTTAGTTGAATGCAGGTGTGTTTGGTTTCTTGGTTAATTTATTATAAACAACTCTATAATATTTATTCACAGATGTAAAATCAATAAATCACCAAATGTCATAAACAATTGATGAAATCATATGTTTGTCCTTCTTCTTGTATATACAATATACATGTTTATTATGTATAATGTTCAAGATTATAGCATTTTCCTTACAATAAAGCTGTTCGTCCGGTGATATGTGAGGGCCGGCATTTTTTTCCCTCACATGCAGAAAGCATTTCCGTGAGTTGTATTTTACCATGAGGAAAGGTTTGGTCCCATCAGACTAGCTTAACCCTGCCACTTTGTATTGAAGTGCCTGTACCAAACCCGGAGAGTGGGTGTTTACGCATTTCTGTGATATTGCCTCCTTCTTTTATTTTTTCTATTTGACTTCGGAGTTGTCCCGACAGTCTTGTGGGCCTAAACCCATACATCTCACACAAACACTCGTGTACTGACTGCATAATTTGAAATATGACCTGGATTTAAAACTATCTATCCAAGCAGTGTCTATCACCACTAACGATGTGAGTTTAAATCCCGCTCATTATGTGATAAAGCTTGTCAGTGACTTGTTGCAGGTCGGTGGTTTTTGCCGAGTACTCCGGTTTCCTCGACCCGTAAAACTGACTGCACGATATAAGATTTCATATTTAACTGAAATATTGTTGAAGGTGGCGTTAAACACCATAACCCTAACCCTAACCCTTCTGATCTTTTTTATTATTATTTTTTTAAATCATCTATCGAAATGTTTGACGTTTTAACACTTAACACTACAATTCCTCATGAAAAATTAAAACCCCGTTTAAAAGAAATAATTAACAACTCATTTTAATTTTAAATGGTAATCAACTTGTTAAGTTTATAGTTTTTAGTCACGAATTAATTGATTGTGTCTAACACGAAACAACAGGCAAAAGATGCTGCACAGAAAATGAAGTCAGTAGTATATTGGAGCTCCTTATCTATAACATTTGTTGAGTTCGAAGGGTGTCTTATAAGAGGTATGAACTGCTTTCCTTCACGAGCAGCTGCGTTCATCATCTCTTCCCCTCCCCCCCTCGTTTTTTTTTTTTTTTTTTTTTTATTTGATGGGATCCGTGTTGCATCCATTCAATTGATACACTAACAGATATTTATAGTCTAAGGATGATGAAAAGAAATGTCCAGCAATACCACCAATGACAACAATACAAGTAATCACCCCTCACCTGAACTCAATGAAATGATGATTGATTTTTTGGCGTTTAACGCCTTTTCAGCAATATTGCAGCTATATCATGGCGACAAGTTTTGGTGGCCGAAGAAGCCGGAGTACCCGGAGAGAACCACCAACCATGGGCAAGCAAGTGGTAAACTTTATCACTTGCGGCTGCGAGTCGAGTGCACCATTTTTTGTAAGTAATTTACAAAACCCACGCCGTATTGATAATAAGCTTGTATGAGTTGGTAGTTAATCCAACTACCTAACTCATTGAGCCACCCGGACCCTACAACTACCTAACTCATTGAGCCACCCGGACCCTCAAATCAACGAACACCAATGAAACATCATAACAAAGCACGTTGGAAATCCAGGTCCTAACTTTGAACATGCACACGTTTGTGGCGGGTTTAGACCAGTTAGTGGGGTCCTAGCCCTCTCCTATTGATAACTGGATCTTCAACGGCAATATGATAGATACTGTCAAACCTTTCCATCCATTCACCTCTATTAAGCAGTCACCTGTATTAAAAGGTCACATTTTTTCTTGTCCTGTTATCACGAAAATTTCATATGAATTTAGTCTCTTTTTAGAAGTCACCTGTCTTATACAGCCACTTTTTCTTCTTCCCAATGGTGATCTCTTAATACAGGTTTGACTGTATATTAAATAAATGATATTATTACATACTTAGTTAAAAAAAGGCATTTTTGTATGACCAATATGACCGGAAGTAAACTACCCATATTTTCACACCCCGGGAAAATAACCGGTTATTAGGTGTCCCTCGTGCGTTTCAGACAAAATAAACAACTTCCGGTGTTTACGTCTGCAGATGTCGGAAGTATTTAATAAATAGTTTAATGCATGGGCATTTCCATATTGGCCTGGTTATCATCCCTCGACCCATATTGGCCCTCGACTTCGTCTCAGGCCAATATGGGTGTCTCGGGATGATAACCAGGCCAATAGGGAAATGCCCATGCATTAATCTGTATATAAACCTGCACAGAGTCCCCTCCACTCAAAACGACCACATATTATCACAAACATTAATGACAGCATAGACATATGGACAATACAATAGCATGGCCAATGAATGATATATATTAGTGCAGAATTTGATAATTACAGAAGTACGAGATAGACATTGGTTGATCGTATCATAATTATGCTTTGAGCTTTGTCAGCATAACCTTCTGCTTTAACAACAGTAATATACGATGTTGGCGATAAACAATAATAGATCTAAAAATAAACCATCCTTAACGACTTCCTTCTTCCTTGTAAATCGGTTCTAGATCAACATTCTAATCTTATCAGTTTTTATAAAGACGTATTTGGAATATCAAATCGATTTCTGCTATAAATCCTGATTATAATTGAAATCCTAGCAGGAACCCTCGGGATATTGAAATATAATTCAAAGTAAAACGGGGTGGGGGAAATTTGTAGACCTGAGGAATAGATGATGCTAAGGCTTATTATATTATGTAACTCGTAACACAGCATCATCATATTTAATTGACATGTTGTACCAGGAAGTAAGATACATTTCTCAATATCGCTTTGGAAATAGTGACAATTGCATAATTCGCTTTTATAGAGGGACGGGAGTCCTCATTACCATAAGGAACATGTGAACAAATACTAATAATCGGCTAAATAACGAGAAAATGTGTACTGGCATTAGAATAAAACCAAAAGGTTCTTTTATGAAAAGATTAAAATAATAATAGCAACACTTGTTCGTTGTTATTAAATAAAATACTGTATTTTCGCGCCCAAATCAAGAAACTTTAAAACCATGTTTATTTTAATTTGAAATTTGTCATTTTCGTAAATTCGTGACGTCATGACACAGTTATTTCCCCTTTGCACCAAAGGAGTGTGGTGCTAGAAAACTCGTTCCAACGTGGTGTATAGTTAATAAAGAATATTGTGTTCGTAAATAAAATGCAAATAAAATTGGGTTTTTTTTTATGCAATAAGCGAACCCTGGAACTTTTTCTGCAATTTTAACTATAGCGTAAGTTACGTGTTGATTTTTAAATGAAGTTATCTCCCTTCCTGGAAACCTCGCTTTCGGGTATAGATATTATGCTTTACCTTGATATGTTTGTATTGATAATGGCTTTTTGTACTATATTTAAATTGTTGAAACTTTAAGAATGTGTTTTGAATAATATTCGAATTTGGTATAAGTAAAGATATAAGCATACCAGTGATAAGACGAAGACTATAGTCAGTACTTACCCTTTTAATTTGTGCCACGAAAAATTGGCCACTAACAGCACCACCAACTTTAAATATTAAATTCAATTAATTTAATCCCCAGAATTCTTTAACCAATGAAAACGTAGTGTTAACTTGCCACCAGAGATTGTTGATATCCGTTTGTTATAAAGCCGTGAGTGCTACCTTGATTATTTTTTTTTAATTTATTTGTTATTGGACTTTTGCAGTCAAATTTATCTACACAGTATGTTGGAGGCCTTCTGAACTGTTGATTACTTTATTAATGTTCTAACATCCCCTTTATTTAAGAGCTGCTGTGATCCTGATCGTTTGAAAGTTGGATTTATAACCACCTATGCAATCAGTGCCTATCACCACTAAAGGTGTGAGTTCGAATCCGGCTTTAAACAGGTGTACTCGATATTACACGGTGGTTTTTCTTCGGTTACTCCGGCTATCTCCATAAAAAACAAAAACAAACTGACCGCCACGATATGACTAAAATATTGTTGAAAGTGGCGTCAAATACCATGATCCAAATCCTAATCCGGTCCTTTATTCACCATGATCCAAATCCTAATCCTGTCCTTTATTCACAATATAAATATTTAAGCTTAAAGTCGTCAACCAATTTACTCAGTTGGGATATGTCTTACTGCGAGAATATTTCTTGACGCGCCGCCATGAGAGACCTTCTCAGACACATCCCTTCCCTAACTTTAGACTCCCTTGTACTTTAACAATAAAAATTTGAAGCAATCCCATACTTACTTTTAATTCCCTTTTACTTTAAGCAACAAAATCATCGTTTTTATTCTAACCCCCTTGTACTTCTAGCAATCAACCCATTTGGACATCCCATGACGATGTTTTAGCTCCCTTCTAATTGTTGTAATAACAACCTCTATATAATATGTTGTAAAGGGGCCATCGTAGTCGTGATAGTTGGATTTACAACTACCTGTGCAATAAGTGGCTATCATCACTAACGTTGTGAGTTCGAACCCTGTTCTTGGCGAGTTGTACTCATTATGTGATCAGGTTTGTCAGTGACTTGCGGTGATTTTCTCTGGATATTCCGGTTTCCTCCACCAATAAAACTGACCCCCACGATATAGCTGAAATATTGTTAAAAGTGGCGTTAAACACCATAAATCAAAACCAAAATCAAATCTAAACTACGAAATCCACGAAAATTGGTACTCCACGAATTATAATATTTTCAAAATACATTGTATAACGAAACTCTACGACAAAAGAGATGATTTTCCCATTGTGACGTTAAACACTATAAACCAATCAACTAATCTATTATTTAACCTATGGTACTTTTAAAAACATCTGCCAATAGACTCATTTCATTACCATTTTGCCACCTATATCACGTATTGTTTTTAAGCTTGTATTTGTAAACAATATTTAGAACATAATCACCTCTCCTCGATCAATCAGAAGCTTGGATTTTTTACTCCTATTTTCATAAAACATGGTTTTCTATGTTTTATAAAATGTCACGATTGATTCTATTTGCATTCTTCTCTCTTATTAGGTATAGAATGACTCAATAAAGTTCACACTAAGTCTGATTAGAGAACAATAAAAATATGTCTGGATTACAATAAATTATCAAACAATTATCTGTAAAAAAAAAAATAATAACATTAAAATACAAAAAAAATAGAGCAAAGCAAAATTTACAAATTACAATTCCTCTGGTCTGCCCATTGCACTCATACATTAATTTCCCAGTTTGTTGCATTTTTAGTATTTTTGGGAATTCGGTCACTAATCCGTTTTTCAAATTATTTTTAGACACAGCATCTGCAAATCTATTATTACTACTATTTGCGGGTTTGTTACTGAAAATTAGTTGCTGAGTCTGAATTGAATCTAAATCTTCTAAATGCCAATCTTAGTTTTCTTCAGAAAAAAGATTAAAGCAAGGAACATTTCCATCCATCTTTCTAACTATAACCTATATATAATTACTAGTATGGGGGTGAGCATTTTTAACACATGGTTCACTTAGTTAAGAAACAGTTTTAATCATGATCACATTAAAAAGAAAAGTCTTAAGGGTTCATTTTCATTTTATTTGTTCTGGGTTTTTAAGTGAATACATTTTTTCTCTGTACAGATACTGAAAGTTCATTATTTGACTAATTATTGCTAATTATTTTTTCTTTTATTTTTCACGGATAGGTGATTACGTTCTACAATGGTCAAACACTAGTTTACCGTGTTTTATGAACTTTAAAGCTCTTGGCTGCGCCTCGAGCTTTAAAGTTCATATAACATGGAAAACTAGTGTTTCACCTATACATAGTTTAAATATTGTTCACCTGACCTTGACGTCTCATACAGAACAGTATCTGGATTGTCCATTCTTGGTTTCCCTTTGAATTTTCTCTGATGTTTATTTACCCAAACAACAATCTCATTTTTGAACAATTCTGAAAAGCACAATGATTTTTATACCTTCCAATTTTTGAAATGTGGACATTTTGTTAATTAATTCATCAACCATGTGTTTTTTAAAGTTTTTTTCTGGTTTGTTTGGGGTTTTTAGTGGTATTTTAGGGGTTTTTTGTGTGTGTGTGTTTTTTTGATTGTGGTTTTAAAAGTACATGTGATTTAGCACTCACAGAGACAAACATATTGTCGTTTACTTGTTTTGTAACAAAAATAGATATGACATTTTTCTTAGTTTGTTTGTTTTTCATCTAACTGTATAACTGATAAATGGTGATATAATATATATATACAATAAAACCTGTCTAAGCCGAACCCCTTTGCAACTGAATAATTTGTTCAGTTTGGACAGGTGCTTGGTTTACACAGGTTCAAATTTCATAGACATTTAGTAGATGTGACTGTAAAGTATGTCTGGTTTAAGCAGGTTTTCGGTTTACTCGGTGTTCGGTTTAGACAGGTTTTCGGTTTACTCAGGATTCGGTTTAGACAGGTTTCACTGTATATAAGGATGATAACAAAATTATCGAACCCCGAACAATCCCCCAAAGGGAAAGTCAAAACTTTAAAAGTATAAAAACAGACAAAATCAGTCAACAACCGGAAAACTGACAACATTGGGCAGCCACGACGAAGACCAACAAAATGCAAAACAATATGTGTAATTTCGGGTTGGTTAGGGGTTATGATGTTTAACACCACTTTCAACAATATTTCAGTTATATCGCGGCGGTCAAATTTATTGCAGGAGGAAACCGGAGGACCTGGAGAAACCCACGTACCTGCTGCAAGTCACTGACAAACTTCATCACTTTGCTATTAAAGCAAAGATTTTTTTCTGCCTCAGGCATAGATGACCTTATCTGATTTTACCCATTCTGAGTATGCCCTATGCTTTTCTTGTTTCAACAGACATTATAGATTATTTCGCTACCTACATTGCTGACTTTGATATATATCTTTATTTCTCAAACTGACAGTGCATAGCACATATACAGAGAAATTACAAATAAATGAACAGATTAAACTATATACAATATGTACAAATACAGTAAATCGACAGATGGAATTAGCCGGGAGGACAAACTATCATATTTATATATCTAATGAATTTACATAGTTTTTGCAGGAATGGTTTCCGTTAACTAGTCATTAAATATTTGAATTTAATTATATTGGGAGCGTACCTCGCGAAAGATAATTATGAAATGTCTACGTGTTAATTGTTAATTCTAATATGACATCCTTCTTTCGCTTTGCAAAACAAATGAGCGATTAATCAGATGGCAAACTCTCATTAGCACATACGCGGTAAAATACTAAGCCAGATGATAAAATCACAAAATAAAAGTACTTACACGGTTGTTAACCTTTTAATTATACTATAACTAATTGATGAGTTCCATTATCAAAAATATGTTGCGAATGACCAAATAACGTTGTAACTCACGAATGCCCACAGCACGTGAGTGAGTTACAACGTTATTTGGTCAGGAGTGACATATTTTTGATAATGAAACTCGTCAATTAGTTATTGTATTTATTATATAGATAAAAATGTTTCGAATCGAATTTGATATAAAATGAGTTTAATTGCACTATATTACGTGTGTACCGTAGAATTACACAATTTTCCGAGTTAAATAAACACGATAATTTCACAGTGAAATTATCGTTTTTAATATCACTCTCGCTATATTTCGCGCCATTTCGTTGTCAGAAAAGGTAGTTCCGACATCGAAATGGCGCGACATATAGCGAGAGTGAAATTAAAAACGATAATTTCACTGTGAAATTATCGTTTTTATTTAACTCGGAAAATTGTGTAATTCTACGGTACACACGTAATATAGTATTATGAATAATAATGCTTGAACATTATTACGGAAATGATACTTAATTTAAAGCGTTTAGACGACTATGATAGATTGACAGATTGGATCCCCCCCCCCTTTTGCACGTGGACTAGCTATATATAGCTTGACAGACAGCTGAAAACCCAACCTTCCCCGCGTGAAACTGGCATAGTAGATGTACTATTTTCGCATAGGGTATCAACGCTATACAATTATTTGTGATATATGCCAAAATATCGTATGAACTTATATTACAGAAGAAATTTACAGAAAGCATAATAATTGATAATATGTGACGTGCATTAAAACATGCAAACACAATATTATTGTTACGGATGCTCCATCAATACGACTGATTTTCCCGTCGTAAAAATACATATTGATGAGTTATCGTCTGCTCGAATTTGACAGCATAAATTGTTTGCGACATTGTCCGCAAACGTAAATATGAATTACTGTCTTCCAGTCAAAGTATACTACCGCATTTTTTTTCGAAGGATAAAATTTACTAATATCCTGCCAACCCATGTTAAAACTCAAAGCACATTCTAGCTTTCATGATTTATTTCTTAATTTTACTCCTTCATATATATTTAAATGCAGATATCAATATTTTTATATGTCAAGAACCATTGAAAATTGGTTGAGAGGCGATAGTAATCTTGTCAACATTTTGGAATTGAATTGATCGGTTTCTTCTTCAGATGTATGTTGCAGTAGTCTATTGCAATGCTTTCTTAACTAAAGTAACTGAAAAATACTGTTCTATTTTACTATTTGTTTCTTTATTTGTATGTTCGGCTTTTTTCTGTTTGTTGGCTTATATATTTTTTTTGGGGGGAAGGGGATTGGGTTATGCTCGCGGTGTCCATCAATAAGTAATTATGTATACGATATTCTACACGTAGCTTGATGTTTGGTGTATATCAATATACATGTAAAAAACATAAACAATTAAAATATGATTTGTTGATTTGTTGAGTTTTGTATTAAAATGTTGTCTGAAAATGAATGGCACGATGCATTCAAATACATTTCTATCCTTTAAATTTGGTTTGTTGGTTCTCTGTGGTTTAGTCACAGGCATTTGTTTCATTCAAAAAATATATGCCTCCTCCTCTTCCTTACTTCAAGGTAAACATCTGCCCTTTTCCCCTTCCCCACTTCGCATCAATATTTTTCGCTTATTTGTGATCCTTTCGCTGAACCAATTATATCGTTACACTCCCGAGATATTACTCTTTTCGACTGTCACATTTAAATATATCTACCGGGTCCCCCTCAGACGAATTGAACAAGAATATTCAGCGAACGTCGCATTTTCTATTTTCCAGTCATTGAAACGGATACAGCCACTTCCGGTCCGTTCTAAATTGATTTAGATACTAAAAAAATGGTGCTTTAAAAATCAAATATCAGTAATTTGGAGTTGAACATATTTTTATAACCCGCATTGGAACAATTATCTGTATTTTAAAGGCTTACTTTACATTTGAGAGGAGATGGTCATGATGGCATTGTTACACATGGCCGGTCTAGAGAATTCCGAATGAATATGAAAAATCCAGCGCAAACCGGAAATGGCTGTATCCGTTTCAATGACTGAAAAATAGAAAATGCGACGTTCTGTGAATATTCTTGTCCAATTCGTCTGCGAGGGGCCCGGTAGGTATATTTAAATTTGGCAGTCGAAAAGAGAAATATCTCGGGAGTGTAACGATATAATTGGGTCAGCGAAAGGATCACAAATAAGCGAAAATATTGAGGCGAAGCGGGGAACGGAAAAGGGCAGTTATTTATCTTGAAGTAAGGAAGAGGAGGGGGGCATATATTTTTTGAATGAAACAAGTGTCTGTGGGTTTAGTGCGTTATGATAATACCATTTTGTCCTTCCGAAAAAATTAATATCCATAATTATCAAAATTCGAAAGAGTTTTTTTGCATCTACCTTTCAGAACTTTGTGGAATATCTCATTCTCCGTTTGAAAAATATGAATATTAGCTGTACATGAAGGTCACAGTTGTATATAGTATTGTCTAACCGATTAACTAGAGATAATTCCATAGAATTAATTTTTTTNNTATTTATTAACAAATAATTTACTATTTGCAAAATAATAGAACGGGGTATCGAGTTGACTTATCGCAGGTATGTGGGTAAACTTTTGCTTGTCTGTGATGCCAATTGATATATACATAAATTCAGGAACTATTAACCCTCCCAGAGCAAATGGGTTCATCCTCGATTTTAGTGGGTTCAATTTTTAGTTTCCTGTGTAGTTTTTCGACAATCATTGTTTGTTTTTTTTTCTGTTGGCCATTGTATTTTCCATCCTTCCATTTACTGCTTCTGATTACCACATTGGTATCTTCATAGTATTCATAAATAATGAATAGTAATTCCAAATGTTATTGTTCCTCGCCTTTTGAGTATTGGATCGCTTGTCTTATTCATAATATAGGTACGCAATACAATATGATATATACACCATTAAACAAACAAATAAATAAACACCCCCCTCGTAGTATTTGTCTCTCCAATTTAAACACATATTTAAATAAAGGATAGAAAGAAAAGCCTACACAGCTTCCCTTCCACTCCAAAATACCATATATACACTGTCACAAATACCATATATACACTGTCACAAATACCATATATACACTGTCACAAATACCA
>MJUT01043286.1:455338-474267 GCA_002080005.1 Gigantidas platifrons
GGTGGGAAAGCCGAGAGATCGACAAAATTTGTTACAAAAAAACCGACAAATAATTGTTCGATTGGTTGATCCTAGCATCAAATTTCGCATTCTAAAATTCCGTAAATATCTTAAAGATCTTCAAGAATTCAGGTATGTCTACATTAACGAAGACCTAACACAGATCCGTAGCAAAATACTGTACCAAGTCAGGCAACTCCATAAGAAAAAGAAAATTGAAAGCTTTTGGTCGACAAATGGGAAAATGTTGATCAAAGACTTAGCCGGAAAGATTCACAACGTCAGTAAAAAAGATGTGTTCTTAACCGCCGTGAAAAACTTTGATCCTACGTTGGTACCACCAGATGAATTTTGACGTCTTGAGATAAACATGAATCAAAACTTGTAATAAACTTGAACAGTCGTTTTTTTTTTATTATTATCCTCTTGTTTATTTTTGGTTATTTCTATAATTTTATATTATATTTTGTTTAATCTGACAGATGATGGCTAATAGAAATGTAAAAACCTTATAATATCTACTTCTTTAAATTTAATAATTATAGTCCACCTGTTGATGGTCAAATTAGATTGTTGTTTTTTGTTTTTTGTTTGTTTTTGTTTTTGTTTTTTGTTTTTGGTAGAACCAAACGAACACACCCCTTCTCTTCTGTCAATAACTAGGACATTGGTTCCTGATTGATATATATTTCCAAAGGCGCAATTTTATTGCACATTCAAGGGTGAACCTTGTCAAGTTTTTCAACGACTGTACCGACACCTCTCTTGTGGCTTACAAATATGATATAGGCATTACTTGATGGGAATTGATGTTGCTCAGTATAGAGAGTGTGTCTTTAAATTTTATCCAGTCTCCCGAAATGTTAAGAGATACAAGAGACTTAACTATAAGGAGTTGTACTGCATACATCTTATCAATAAATACAGACTGAACGCTCTACCACTGGCACTCCTATTATTTACTGTATACCATGATCATAATTTTGATTTAAAACATGGGAACACATTCGAACGTGTTCCATCGTTTGAACCTTTGAGCTCTACAAAGCGGATCACAGCAAACCATATTGCATTCTTACTTTTCGTTTTGTGTATCTTATTGATAATATCGGGCATAGAAATAAATCCGGGTCCCTCCCAATCTACCTCATCCAGTAGTCTTAGCAGTGTAAGCTCAATGTCTTCTAACTTTAGTGGTTTAATAGAATCATCAGTATAATTTTTGCATTTGAATATTCAGAGTGTGTTTCCGAAATTTGATAATATTTCAGCAGAATATTCATGTCACGATATACTATCATTTACGGAGAGTTGGTTGAAACACAGTGTTTCATCTGACTCACTTAAGCTTCCAGGCTACAAACCTCCTTTTCGGAAGATAGGCCTGATCGACTTGGTGGAGGGGTTATAATTTACGTAAAGGATGATGTCAATTGTAAATTGAGGCAAAATTTACAAATAGGTAGTATTGAATGTATATGGTTGGAATTAAGATTAAAGCATAAGAAACTGTTATACGGCACTTTTTATATTCCACCTCATAGTAGTCAAAACGTATGGGATGAATTTGAACAATCAGTAAATCTTGCTTTGGACAGTAACTGTGACATTATAATAACAGGTGACTTTAATATAAATATATTGGGCAATCAGAAAGCTAGAATAGACAATATTCTGACGCAGTTTAGCTTGCATCAATTGATTACCAATCCCACTTACGTAACTGAGCATAGCTCATCCCTATTGGACCTGATCTTAGTTAATAACCCCCACTGTATTTTGACCACTGAAGTGGGCCCCCCTCTTCTAGAACAAGTACGATATTAACCACCCTAATAAATTAGTTAAAGCGTTTAAGCGTAAAAAAATTGTATATGACAGAAGTAATTATAATATGTATAGACAGCAGCTTGCAGTTTTTGATTGGGAGGTTCTATTTGTTGACAATGACACTGACTCTATCACGGGTAAGATTACAGACGAAATACTTCAAGCGGCAAATAAATGTATTCCTAATAGAATTATTACAGTAAGAAAAGATAACCCACCTTGGCTTACGTCACGGATAAAGAGATGTATTCGACGCAAAAATCGACTTCATAGGAAAGCTAAAAGGACGAATACGCCTACTGATTGGGGTAAATTTAGAGCAGCCAGGAATAAGTGTAATAAAGAAGTGGTTAGTGCAAAAATGGTTTACTATGCAGATATTTCAGAACAAATTAAATCCGAAACAGTTGGGGCAAGGAACTGGTGGAGTTTGGTTAAAAGTCTAGTTGGTGACAAACATAACAGATCTATATCCCCTATTGATTCTAATGGAGAACTTATTTCCGACGATTCTGTAAAATCCGAACTGTTTAATAATTTTTTCAGTGAACAGTCTAGACTGAACGACGGTGACAAAATTCCCCTGGATATAACGGACCTACAAAACGACGGGCTACATCAAGTAATTATTACAGAGACAGAGGTAGAGGATATTCTAAAAACTTTGGACACGTCTAAAGCGACTGGACCTGACCTAATAAACCCACGGCTTTTAAAAGAAGCATCTGATATATTGAAACGACCTTTATGTAAATTGTTTAATTTATCTCTCTCGAAATGCTATTTTCCGTCAGATTGGAAAAATGCAAATGTTATTCCAGTCTTTTAAAAGGACTGCCATAGTTTTGTAAAAAAAACTATCGACCTATCTCACTTATAAGTGTGATAGGGAAGGTCATGGAACGTTGTGTTTACAAACACGTTTATAATTTTCTATTGGAGAATGGGATTATCACTTTTAACCAATCAGGATTTACTCCAGGAGATTTCGCTATTAATCAGCTTTTATTTATTACGAATGAATTTGGGAAAGCCTTAGATGAAGGGAAGGAAATATGGGTGGTTTTTTGCGACATAAGTAAAGCCGTTGATAGGGTATGGCACAAAGGTCTCCTAAAAAACTTAAGACTATTGGCATTCGAGGGTCACTACTTTCCTGGATGGAAAGTTATCTTTCTAACAGAAAACAACGTGTTGTTATTAACGGTTGCTCATCCGATTGGCGCAAAATTTGTGCAGGTGTTCCCCAGGGTTCGATTCTGGAGCCTCTGTTCTTTATAATTTTTATAAATGATATTGTAACAGATATGAATTCTTCCATAAAGTTGTTCGCAGATGATACTAGCCTTTACTTGATTGTTGACGACCCATTAGATACGTCCAACATGCTAAACTCCGACTTAAACAAAATGCATGAGTGGTCTATGAGGTGGCTTGTTAAGTTCAATCCTGAAAAGACTGAAAGTATGGTTATTTCAAGAAAACTTCACAGGCCACTGCGTCCACCCTTACTCATGGATGGCACTATTATTAATACTGTTTCAAATCATATACATCTTGGATTAGAAATTTCAAACGATGGAACTTGGGCAAAATACATAGACATGATTTCTAAAAAAGCCTTTGCAAGACTCAACATTTTACGTAAGTTTAAATTCATCCTGGATAGAGGAATACTTGAGAAAATTTACTTAACATTTGTTAGACCGCTTTTATAATACGGAGATGTCATTTGGGACAATAATTCAGTACAATTAATTAATACATTGGAAGGAATTCAAACAGAGGCTGCCAGAATCATCACGGGGGGCACAAGACTTGTGTCAATTAACAAATTATATATTGAAACGGGTTGGGAAAGGCTAAAAGACAGACGAGAAAAACATAGACTGACTTACTTCTATAAAATGAGGAATGGGTTGACTCCTGAATTCTTAAGTAACCTGGTCCCTCAAAACCTACGCTCCATTCATGACCACAATACTCGACACTCCCATATTATCCCCCCTATACGAACACGAACAGCTCTTTATTCTAATTATTTTTTACCGCAAAGTGTTCGGTCTTGGAATCACCTAGCGAATGACACAAAAAATTGCCCGAGTCTCAACGCCTTCAAATCCACACTTAATCTTAGTAATAAAAAAAGTCGTTTATTTATTATATAGGCTCTCGCTTAGGTCAAATTCATCATGCCAGACTAAGAATGGAATGTAGTGCTCTAAATTACCACTTATTTAGTCAAAATATTATCCAATCAGAAAATTGTGCTTGTGGGGTAAGGGAAACAACTCAACATTACTTTTTTCAGTGTCCCCGATATAACAATATCAGACAACGGTACTTGACTAATCTTAACCTTCCAATACCTACCTCACTAAACGTACTCATTTTCGGGTCTGACGAACTAACACTTCACAAAAACACAGAGATCTTAAAGATATATTATCAATTCTAAACGCTTCACCCCTTGATTTGATTTGCACTCCTTCACTTTCTAGCATTTATTTTCGCACCTTCTTCTTTTTAATTTTGTTTTTTCTTCATTTTCGCATTGAGAGAATCACTAATATTATTTGTTCTTCTTCTTCGAGACAATTCAAATGTATTTTATATGATTTTTTTGGGAAACGAATTTACATAAGTTTTTAAAACTTGTTTTCGGATCCCATTGGTTGATTACTGTTATGAAATTTATTGTAATTGTCATTGTTATAGTTTGTATTGTATTTGTAATTAATCAATAAAAATATGTTTACACCAAATAGGTATAAACATCTAAAGAAATTAATGGTCTTCGTAAGAGACTAGAATTTATGAAGATGATATTCAAATCAGGTGTTCCGGCAAACTTTTCAGTGTATATATTGTTTTAAATCAAATTTGGTAACGGAAGTTAAAGCTTCCAAATATCTGTCTCTATAATAAGATATCATTACTATGGACAACCAATGGTTTCAATATAGTAACTTATATGACCAATAAATATCCATCTTTTGTTTGATACTGTATTAATAAACATGACGTATGCCTTGGCGATAAATGTCACGCTATATAATCGCACAGCGTACGATATTGGTCATTCCGCTAAGAAGTATATAGGACGTCGGTAAGTTTCTTCTGCTTTGTATTGGTATGTAATTAGTATTTCTGATATATGTTATTAGCTAAACGCGGCAGGTATTGACTTGACATATTTTCATCGCTGTTCTTTCTTCAGTTTGTTTGTTTATTTGCTTGATGGTGTTTAACGCCACTTTCAACAATATTTCAGTTATATCGTGGTAGTCAGTTTTATTGGTTGAGGAAAACGGAGGACCTGGAGAAAACCACCGACCTTTCGCAAATCACTAACAACCGTTATCACATAATGTTGTACACCTCGCCCTGATCGAGATTCATCAGTGGTGATAGACACTGATTGCAGGGGTAGTTGTAAATCCAACTACCATACGATCTCGACCACGACTGTCCCTCTTACTGTCCCTCAGTGTCTGCATACATTCTCACATGTGAATTTCCTCCAAATCACTATGCATGAAATATGCGATTCATAATACGTTTTATGTGAGGGTTGAGGGGTTCAGGGTCAGGAGTGGTTTGTACCCACAACACTAGTTTAACTCCGTCACTTTTTATAGAAATGCCTGTACCAAGCCAGGAAAGTGAGCGGTCATGTATTTGTGTGTTAAGGGTATCGATGTTACCTTTTTCTATGGTTTTTCTATTAGATTATGGAACTATTCCGACAGTGTGATAGTTTATGCTTTTCATTTTAATGCTACTAGGATTTTTATTAGATTATGCTCATAGTTAATCATAGACAGGCGTCGAGCGCTCTATATTTGATTCCAATCTATTGATTTTGAACTCACTTCATGAAGATTGTTCCAGAAACGAGTCGTTGACTAAATTGCTATCATTAGTACTGCTTTCATACCTCTGTTGTTATAGGATTAACCCCCGGGTATAATGTGCACAATTGTCACTGGGTACACTGAGTGAGTGAGTGAGTGAGTGAGTGAGTGAGTTGTTTTACGCCAAATGAAAACAAAATCAGCTATATCATGACGAGAACACGTTAATAATATCAGCTTTGTGCCAACCTAACATATCTTGTGTCATAGAAGAGTGGCATGCCCACCCTTGGACTGTTGTTTTAGTGAAACTAACTGTATCTAAATCCAACTAAGCGTGTTGATCTAATACACACCGGACATCTTTTTCATCATTTCATTGAAAATTGTTCACCCCATAATATAGCTAGCAAATTGCTCACTTGGCGTGACTCAATAATATTTTACTCACCAACTCGATTAGATAATACCATAATATGGTTGATTTCTATCTAACCCTGTACCCATTTGCTTCTTATAGGTTTTTTTTTTCTTTTGATGTTGTTTTTTGTTTTTTGTTTTGCTTTGGGTTTTTTTGTTTTTTTGTTTTTTTTTGTTTTTTTTTGTTTTTGTTTTTTTCTTTTTCCATGATGTCTTGTTGCTTTTTTCTATTTGTTTGTTTTATCATTTTATTATTGTTGTTCACAAGTTTGTTCTATAAATAGCATAAATTTTACAATTGATAATTAATTTCGTCAGTAGTTCTTGCCAGTCATGTAAAGTTGTTTATGTCAAACTCGCTGACTGTATTTATGTGTATATATAGATAGTTATTGACATCAAACTGTTCCAAAACATCTGCGTGGAAACGCTGGGTGCTTTAGATAGAGTTTCTTCTCTGCATGCTAAAGCAAAATTTTCCAAAAGTGGCGATCTGATCAATGGGTGGTGGACTAATCAAAAAATCGGACGCAAACTGGTACCTCGTGTAGGGAGAATGTGGTATTGCTTCCACGGAGGGGGCATCTTGTAACATCTGCTAATTAGTCATGACGTATTGAGGTAGTCATTGGTGACCTGCATCAATAATAGCCTCCTCTTATCCTGAGGTAAAATATATTACAACCAATAAGCCCATATACAGCCAAACCTGTATTAAGAGGTCACCTTTGGGACAGAGAAAAAGTGGCCTTATAAGACACGTGACTTCTTATATGAAATTTTCTATGACAGGACAAGTAACAGGTGACATTTTAAAACAGGTGACTCCTTAATAGAGGTGATCACATGGGCTGGTTTGAACTGTGCCATCTGTTTACCTATAAGATTTATTGTTAGAAAGCTTGTTTAGAACTGCTTATCCTTCCGGAGCACCTGAGTTCACCCCGGTTTTAAGTGGGGTTCGTGTTACTCGATCTTTAGTTTTATATGTATGTTTTGTTGATCGTTCTTTGTCCTTTTGTACTTTTTCTTTTGGACATGGTGTTGTCTGTTCTTCTTCGATATACGGATTCTGATTACCTCCCTTTGGTATCTTCAAGGTCTTTCTTTTTTCACAATGTCATTGAAGATACTGTGTATTTATTATTATACTGTGAATTCGTTGTTATTTATGACATACCAATTTTCGTGAGCAATATCAAACCACGAAATTTAGAATTAAACGAATATGTGATTTGATTTGATTTGATTTATTGCATTTAACACCACTTTCAACAATATTTCAGCTATATCGTGGTGGTCAGTGTTGTGGGCATGAGAAGCCAGAGTACCCGGAGAACACCAACGAAAATCACTGACAAACTTAATCACATAAATGTTGTATCGTGTACAGCTCACCATCGAAATCACAACTTCAGTGGTGATAGGCACTAGTTGCATGTGTAGTTATAAATCTAGCTACCATATGATCATGACCACGACGGCCCCGTAATGTAATGCAGCTGAACAATGTCATACCAGACACTTATGGCGTAAACTATATTTGTTTTGTAAATGATCATTCACAACTTTACGTATTTACAAAAATGTATATTTTCCTCAAACCAGGAAAATTGATATATACTCGAATTGAAATGACTTCAGAGTATCAGCAACACTGATCAGGTGACGTTACACAACAATCAATCTGACTTAATTTTTGCCATTCCGATAATTGGGTCACCATATGACGCACCTAACGAATATTGTTTGGACGCCATGCTGGATTTTAATTTTCATTCTAATATGACGTCCTTCAAACGCTTTGAGACCAAACCCGTGGTAAAATTAATATATCCCTACACCCATTGTAATTTATGACGTCATCGACAATTTATAACGATATTTTACCAATTTTTACATATTAGAATCGAAATAATTCATGGAAGCCATATGTATATATTGTTTTTACCACGGGTAGGCCCTTTATGTCAGCTTTTTACCCCTCGCTAACGCTCGGGGTAAAACTTCGTGACATAAAGGACCTACCCGTGGTAAAAACAATATTTACATATGGCTTCCATGAATTATTTCTTAAGTATATTACGTCAATTATCAAAAGAGACTGAAATTAACTTTCTACAGTGAACTTTTATCGATCCTAATATTTTTTTCATTGCCATCATTTTTTTTTTATTATTTAATTTCCGTGGATTATTACTTCAACACCTACGACAACATATTTATTAGAATTTATTCCAATGCTCTACATGCAACGACTACAGAATCATTCGTTTGTATATTTATAAAATATTACAGACCTTTGATTTCTCCAATAAACCCGTTTATTACTCTAACCTCTAGTTATTACTTAGGAAGCAATCACGTATTTGACATTTATAAATTTTTTCTACCTTTGAATAAACCGATGACATTAATTCACAAATTAATTGGTATTGTTTAGACACACTGTTATTAACTCGTCAATTCATTGGTTAATATTAGGCTTCAAAAGTTTATTCATTATATAAAAATTTATAATAAACATCAATTGTATGTCTTTGAAGATTTAACATACATTTATTCGACGGTCTTTGAATTCGATGACAATGTATAATTGTCTTTATAATGTCTTTATCACAACTATTTTGTTGCTTCTTTCTTTTACTATGTGTTTTGGTTTAGGTATATTTTTTAATTTACTTTTTTCTTCAGATTTAATGTGTTTTGTTCACATCTAAATTGTTATTTGATGTTTACATTTTGTCATTTGGTGTTTGTATTTTGTTATTTGATATTTACATTTTGTTATTTGGTGTTTATACTTTGTTATTCGGTGTTGATATTTTGTTATTTTGGCGTTTACATTTCGTTATTTGGTGTTTGCATTTTGTTATTTGGTATTTATTTGGTCTTTTTGTCTTCCGTTTTTTAGTTTGGCTTATTGCGTTGTCTGTCATTCGAAAAGTATAGCGGCTTCTGATTACTCCTTTGATATCTTCAAGCTTTTTCTATGCCTTGCGACGACCACTTCTAAAAAAAATGTTGCACATTAGGAGCTATTGTAAATTGTGTGTTGTGTGTAACGATCGTGACCATTACACCACAGATGACAAGGAGAACAGATAAGAAGAGTTTGAAGATAGCAAAGGGGTAATCAGAATCCATATATCGAAGAACAGACAACACAATGACCAAAAGAAAAAGTACAAAAGGACAAACAACGATCTACAAAACATACATATAAAACTAAAGATCGAGTAACACGAACCCCACTAAAAACCACAGGTATTTGACAGATGGACCTTAATTTCCCCGTGTTTGCCACGAGGGTACGTATTTTCAGGGCTAGTAACGATGTAGGACCTCTATTTGTGGGTCCTGGGTTCTGGGTCCACACGAATACTAGAAAAAAAAACGGTAAGAAACACAATGGCGGCGTACTGCTAAATTTCTTATTATTGTCGATTTCCCTGATTTCTGGAAAATAAATGGATGGAATGCACTAACCTTGTGGACCCCCATCAGCTATTGTGCCACTGGTTTACTGTCGTATTCGTACTATTTTGCATATATACCCCCGACTATTTGTTCCCATACCGATTGTCAACAAAAGCGGAGGTCAACCGCTTATTTTCTATTACGCGGCACGCGATTGGTCAATTCTTTTCCGGAAATTTGCCTCACCGTTATCGGTCTATTTTGGATTCTCTCGGACTCCAATGTGTCTTTTGATGGCCAGTCCAGTTTTTTCCCAGGGTTTGTCATTTCGTCGAGATGGAGTTGACAAATGACCAAGAAAAAGCCTTCATTTTAGCATCAGAGGGATACAGTTTTGTAATTACAGGACAAGGGGGTACAGGAAAGTCGGTCACTAGTTCATTCGTCCCTGTCAATAGTCTACCCATTGGGAAAATAGATCTCGCTATTGATCTCGCGTGCAGTTATTAAGTACATACTAGTTACTTGCCCGTGGTCGATGGTTCTCTCCGGTACTCCGGCTACTTCCACCACTAAAACTGGTCGCCATGATATAGCTGAAATATTGCTGAAAGTGGTGTTAAACACCAAAAACAAAAACAAAAAACCATCAAATTTCTTGGCTTGGTACAGGCATTTCAATAAAAAGGGACTTTGAAGAGAAGCTGTATTTTCAAAGAACTGCTAACAACAATAGTGCTATACATTCATCTTACAATTGTTAAGAAAGATATAATAAAAAGGGTGGAATTATACTACATTGGAGTTGTATGAGCCCAATCCTCCCTTTATATTGTGATGATGTGGTCATGCAAGTGTTTTCAACCTGTGGGTAAAATCTCAACCCCATAAAAATAGGTATGACTTTATTGTGACTCGAACATCTGTATCGTTGACAATTCTATAATTTCACATGTAATGTTGACAATTCTATAATTTCACATGTAATTTAGAACATAGTAAAGTACTCTCGACAATATAATTTTGCCTTACTTAATCATTAAGACCATGGATTTTCCCCATTGTTCCCCAAGGCAAAATTCTATTGTCTTGATTACTTTACAATGTTCTAAGTTTGTAAGAACATGATAATCCATGTCTTCATTATAAGTACTCGCCTTCGCTCGTACTTATTCATGAAGACAGGGATTATCATGTTCTTACATATGCGTTGACAATTCTATAATTTCACATGTAATGAGGCTTAAAAGGAATCATACAATTAGTATTCATTGATAGTCTACGATTAAACGGCTTTATCTCTAGCATTGATCACTGACTCATTTAATGTACAGCTTGAATATGTGAACACAAATCCGTTTAAGAAAATGTGTCAATTAATATGACATCAGTTATGGGCAAGGAGTTCACGCTAATATAAGATTTGATTTAATGATTTGATTTTTGGTGTTTAACGCCACTTTCAGCAATATCAATTAAGGCGACCAGTTTTAGTGATGGAAGAAGCCGGAGTACCCGGAGAGAACCACCGACAATGGGCGAGCAACTGGTAAACTTTATCACTTGCGGCTGCGAGTCGAGTGCATCCTTTTTGTAATTTACAAAGCTTGGCGCGAACCAACGCCGTATTGGTAATAGGTTTGTATGAGTTGTTAGGTAATCCAACAACCTAACTCATTGTCATTGAGCCACCCGGGCCCTCCGCTAATATAAGACAAAATTGGATACTATGGATGTGGCGCTTGCTATGAATGTACGTAAACGGTAGAGAAACCGGAAGGGATAATCAAGAATGAACAAACACAGAGACAAGGGGCAAAAGACACATACCGAAGACAAACAAAATAAAATACACAACACAGAAAACAAAAAAGAAGACCAGTACGGATGCCAACAAAAATCCGTGGGTGAACCCATGTACTCGCTAAGGGTAGGCAGTTCTGGTTTATTATCAGAATTGGGCGCTTTGGAAACCATAATGCGCACACACATTCAAATAATACAAATCAGTCATGAGCACTCTTACAAACAACAAGGATAAAGACAAACATCGCCTAAAAATTTGACCCGGTGACCTTGACCTTTGACTTATGACCTTAAAAATCAACAAGGTTCCAGATTCTCTTCAGGACTAAGTATGTACTAAGTTTGGTCAAAATCCATAGAAGGATGTTGATTCTAGAGTATCCACAAGAATGTTAGGGAAGGACGGACGGGCGGTAGCGTTACTACATTTGTATATCCCTTCGCAACTTCGTTGGCGAGGGAATAATAAAATGGTCAAAAAGAAAACAAAGACAAGAGTAAAAGCAATGATCTATAAAACACTGCACAGAAAACTAAAGATTGAGAAACAAAACACATACTAAAAACCGGGAGTGAATTCAGGTGCTCCGGATGGGTTGGATCTGTTCTTGCATCACTAGTTATATCCGTCATGTTACTGTCAAACAACTCGGACATTATCTGATTCGGAAATCGTGTTGGACACCAGCATGCATAAATAAATACAAATAACATTCGGGGCCCGGGTGGCTCAATGAGTTTCACTAGCTAGGTCGTTGGATCTAATAGTTCATACAAACATATCATCAATACGGCCTGGGTTCGCGCCCGGCTTTGTAAATTACAAAAAGGGTGCACTCGACTCGCAGCCGCAAGTGATAAAGTTATATACCAGTTGCTTGCCCAGGGTCGGTGGTTCTCTCCGGGTACTCCGGTTTTTTCCACCATTAAAACTGGTTGCCATGATATAGCTGAAATATTGCTGAAAGTGGCGTTAAACACCAGAAATAAAATAAAATAAAATGAAATAAAATAAAATAATATGTATTAAGTATTAACTCCCGACGAAACAAATGGACATAGAGACGAACATAACGTCTTTTTTTATCGTAGTGAACATTACAACATAGAACTAAAACACGTGACAATATTACAACATTGTATTTTGAGGAAAAAAGAAAATCTTTAATTTCCAAATGGGTTCTGAAGCCGTAAATAGAGGGAAATACACTACAGTAAAAATTGTGATGATAAACAAAACCAGGGACGGATTCAAGAGGGGGCGGGCCCCCCCCCCCCTAAAATTGGAAAAATATGATTTGTTTGCGTAAAATCGTGATTTTTCACACGAAATACCCCCAAAATTTTCGCACCTCCCTCCGCTCGGCACGATTTTTTTAAAGTGCGCCCCTGAAAACTGTACAAAACTGATCACGTATTATAAAAATAAAAAAATAAAAATAAAAAAAATTATATATATATATTATGCCTTGGTCAAACTGCATAGTGCAGTGGACATACCCCGAATAGGTATGAAGCACTATTTTTTTATGTGCGTGACCTCCCTAATATAGAGAGCTATTTGTTCACTGACGCATAACCAATAGTTGCTCTGTAAGTGTGATCTAGACGAAGTATTGTCTCATTTTCTGATATATATTTTTTTTCATTTATTGCTGATAATTTTTGTATTAATGTTTTTCTATTTAATGTTTCATTGATGCAGTTTTAAAAACAATTATTACTGGTGTTGTGTAAAACGTGTGTTGGAAATTGTGTAGAGTCATGTTGTCCGGTGACTTGCGTGTATGGTGTAAATATAAATAGGCAATGGTACGAATGGTTTACGTGTATTTTGCAATGACATAAGTGGTAATGCTCAATAAACGTTTCAATCACAAAATGTCAAAACGTTATCATTGCGTTATTAATTTCTGGTCATAGTTTTATTATTTTGTGTCTGACCTCTGGTGACCTAGTAATATACAGAATTACACAGCTTATCATTATCATTATAATTTTTGTTTATTATTTTTTTTTCCCTTTCTGTATCGTATTTCTCATTAACTGCGGAATTGATCTGACATGTTGACCGACATTATAAACAAGGACACAATTTATGTGCTAGAAAGTGATTTATTATAAAGCGAAATAGTTCAATGTCTTAATGATCATGGAAATAAAAGAACACGCACGCAGAAATCTAATTTAATGCGCATGACGCGTTTCTGGGATGACCTTCATCAGACACTTTCAAAGTCAAGAGATTTGAAAGCCAAACAACTAAGAAATCTTTGGGGGTAATAAAACCAATGGGTCTAAACAAAATAGTCAATATTGCCTAATGGCACATATACCCGAGAGAGGACAACCTTCGATTTAATTAGAATTATATAGTTTTGTTGAAAGTGGCTTTAAACACCCTAACCATAGCTGTTATTTCCGTTAACGTTAATTATTCCAAAATAGGTCTAATATTGGAGAAGGTGAAAAAATTAAACATATTCTTTGTCCATCATCACCGGGGCAAGTAGGAAATATCGGTTCCTTCATTAAACAGTCTCTTGAACTGAGGACAGAGAACTCATAATACATTGTGCATGTGTTATTCTTGTTTTTTTCTTACTTGTAAGATATTTTTGTCTTCAGTTATTTTGTCACAAATCTGTTTTATGATTTAAATGACAATAAAATATTGTTAATTAATACTTAAAGGTTATTTAAATTTAATTGTGGAATAGGGGCACTTTTAAATATTTAATTGCAAATTAATCATGCTGTTCGGCAAATATTAGAGTCTAGACAATGCAAAACCGCCTAGGAAATACAGAGAACGCGATTACTGACCATTGATGAACTTACAAAGAACTTCGGCCCCGTTACAGATTCGGGAGATAGTTACAAATCTCATCCGTGAAGAGATCTTACATCCTACTCAAAGAAGGCATTCCATTCCCTTAGTGCAAGTACGAAAGGTTTTTTTTTTTTTTTTTTGCTCTGCTTTTAAATCTCGTAATTAATAAATATACGTTGTGAAGAATTTTTGATGACCGCACATTTCACCACTGTAAACTGAAACATTTGTTACGAAATAATGAATAAATTGTGTATTCTGAGTTCTGTAGATGTTCTTTTTCTACTCCACAGGTTTAAAATGCCCCCTTGACAACTATTGTTTACTCAAATTAATTCCCTTGCCTAAAGGGAAGTAAATCTATCTTCAAACTGGGAGCTCGTTGAAGGGTTTACAACTCAAATCAAACATTTTGGGAACAGAGAAAAAAACAATACCACAACAAACAAGTATGAAATTGTCAACAATTTTAATAACAATTTATTTTCAATTACAATGTATACATTTTGAAGGGAAATTACCTTTTTCGTGCACATGTCGAGTCTTTAATTTGTAGCACTATCGTACATTTTGTTCAAATTCTTGTATATTTATATGTCATCATTTTTTACTACCCCTTTACTTTTAGAGAAAAGAAGGTTAAACATGATTTATTCTGTGCGTCACTGTTCGTCAATTAAAAAAACTGTGGCGTAAACGGTATATTTATTTTCGACATTTTAACTTTCGACTCCAAGTTCAACTTTAATGTATGCTATATCCACACGACTACGCAGTGTGGACATATTTTCCTGCATCAACTGTCGAAGTAGTGTGATTTTGGAACTATCCCAATTTAAACTCCTTTTCCTTTTATCGTCTGCAAAAATTTCCATTTTATTTTTCGACATAAATCGCGAAAATGCACGCGCAATGTTGAATTGTGGGATATTAAACAAGGTTTAAATATAATTACAAACTTTAATTGACACTTACTTAAAATTAGCCTTAAATGTGCGTTTTAAAAAGAAACATCGTTAAGCTGTCCTTCTTTTCGAATAACAGCATCTGATTACCCCATAGCTACATTTCTGTAACTTCAAACTATATTTAATGTGTTTTAAATCAGGTTTCATTTTAGAACCTTTGCATTGTTTACATGATGCATTTCGTAATTTAGGCCTAATTATTACCGGCACATAACTAAATAGGTTGTCGACAATTGAAAACTGCATAATTAATGAATATTCATGTATTATCCAACAGATAAACTGTGTCTGAAAGTCGGCTAATGACAAAATTATGCGACAAATAAATGTTCCGATTATTTAAAAATTGACACATTATCACAATGATCGTTCTTGAACCTATATTATAATCACACATGGAAATAAAATACAACCAGGTCAAGGTCACATGAATGTAAACTACCTTCTGACATGCTAGAAATTTCTTGCAGGTTTTGTTTATCGTATGTTGTATATTAACTACCGTTATAGATCCATCTATGGAGAGTGGAGTGCTGAGATCTCATTGAATGGTGTAACTCCGCTACCTTTTTGTACCTGTTCAAAGGACCTGAATTTTGAAAGTAATAAAACTAAAAAAAAAGTCAGCAAATATGTTTTACAAAGAAGAGAAATCCTCAATATTATTATGTAGGTGACCACTTTCTTAGTGTAGTACACTCTAAAATGCCAAATAAATGCAGTGCACTAAATGCAAATTTATATTATGCACATTTAATTGTAAATTCTAATTGTTTATGTGGATACGTTAATGAAAATTCGGAGCATTCCTTGTTACACTGTAACAGATTTGTCGTAAGGCGTATTATTATGGATTTGATTGGAATTCCAGTAAATATTGATTAATTATTATTTGGAAAGGAAACACATGTATAATATAAATTCTGCCATATATTTAGCTGTACAAAAAATACATTTAAGACGCCTGCCGCTTTTCTATCACATCATAATATCATGTTTGTAACAGTAAACAGTTTAATAATGGATTTATGTCATACTTTATTGATCAAGATCGTATGAACTAGCTTCGAGACAGTCTTGTAAAACTGGATTAATGAGTCGTCATATCATGAATAACAGTTTTAACGCAAAAAGTAAAATAAAAATACAATACAGTTACCGAACGTGAATAGAAGAATACTTCATCCCTGTATGTTCACAGTGTTAACTATCTTAATTAAGCACCCACTTTAAATATAAACAATTAGAAACTTAAATCCAAATTGAACGTTAGGCGTGTTCGTTTAATTAAGATAAAAGGGCGTGTTCGATTAAGTATACTTTAGCTTGGATAATCCATTTGCATGACACTTAACATTTTTGGTTATTGCTTGTGTGTTTTTTTTTTTTGGGGGGGGGATTCATGTCTTCACTGAATATGAAATATGCATATCATATTATAGAAGCTCATTTTGTATTGATTCATGTATGTATTGGAGAATGAAACTTGTGTCCTATCCAATTGTCTATTATTGAACAATAAAATATTTTTAAAGTAACAAGTGCATGCGTCTGAACGTTGTGTGGAACATATACACAACTCCTTTCGAAGACGGAAGGGAAATGAGTGGTTCATGAAAGGAGAATACAGCGCTGTTTGTAAAAGACAGCGGTAGTTCCTTATGAGCAATACAGTCAAACATATATTATGAGGTCACCCTTGGGATCAAGAAAAAGTGGCCTTATAAGACAGGTGACCTCTTAAATGAGGTTCCATTCACATAAAATTTTCTATGACAGGACAAGAAAAATGTGACCTTTTAATACAGGTGACTGCCTAATAGAGGTGACCCCATGGGCAGGTTTGACTGTAGTTTGTTTGTAGCTGTGAGCACATTGCAAAATACAGTTGTTCGCCTATATCCATCATATCCACCGTTTCCTGTGCTAAGCTAAGCTTTCCCTAGGCCTATTGAAGTACCACCTTATTGTCTTACATGCATCGTTTGTAAGCTCCTTGAATATAGCTGACATATTGCTCACTTGATACTAAGCAACATTCTATCTATCGTTTTAGTTTTGTTTTAAAAAATGTACCTGTCTGATGTGTGACAAGAGTACTAATCGTGGTCAATTACTCACATATCGACACGTGTGAAGGGCCCGGGTGGCTCAATGAGTTAGGTAGTTGGATTACCTAACAACTCATACAAGCCTATCACCAATACGATGTGGGTTCGCGCCCTGCGTTGTAAATTACAAAAAATGGTGCACTCGACTCGCAGCTGCAAGTGATAAAGTTTATCAGTTGCTTGCCCATGGTCGGTGGTTCTCTCCGGGGACTCCAGCTTCTTCCACCGCAAAACTGGTCGCCATGATATAGCTGAAATATTGTTGAGAGTGGCGTTAAACACTAAATCAATCAATATCGAAACGTTTGTGTATATCATACAGAACCTGCAGATCATCAGGCGTTGTATGCCCCGCTGCTGATTAACTAATACACATGTTTATACTCCGAGTGACCTCATTTAAAAGAACGTTGAAAACCAGTTTCTGTGTACTTGCATTTCATTGGTATAATGATACGGGTCACTGTGTTCTTAAAAGTACTACGGGTCACTGTGTTCTTAAAAGTACTACGAAATAAACTCAACAAAAGTAGAATCAACTTTTTTGCACTTTTCAAGTTGACAGAAAACAATACATAATATATGATGAAGTTTTTCGTTGTTCCAAGAAAGAAAAATGAGGAAGCGCTAACGCCTATTTCCTAAAAAGATAAGACAATACGGTTTTACACACGACACGCAACCTTTAATGATAAAGAACTTATGTTTCAAAGATAAAGATGGCGGAAATGTTCAATTACTTCTAATATTACTAATTGCAACTTGTTGGCGCCAGTCTAATGGTTGTAATTAAACCCAGGGGGTACTATATTTTTCTCGCATTAGCCAATGGGTAAGGAGGTTTTTCATTTATTTTCTATAGCGAGAGCTTACAGACATAAAAACAGATTAAGTGTCCCGGATGACTGGTTCGTTTCAACTATTTGCACTGTTTTATGCATTAAACTTTTATTTATTTGGTATCAGAGTTTAAGACAAGGTTATCTATTTTTATAGGATTTAATCATTTCCACACTGAATAATTAAATTGGAAAATTTCTAGTTAATTATAAAAGAATTATATTGTAGCTTTTCATAAAAGCTGATTGATCCATTATCCAATAAATAAGCTGTGAAGTCATAATTATACAAGTACATAAAATGCGCTATATCTATGAAATAAAATAACAGTCATGGCTGTCAAACATATAGCAAAAGAATAGACAATCGTTAGAAAACGGCACGGTCTTTTAAACGTGTTGTATCATCAGTCCCATTTTATCTTTTTTTTATTTTTTGCGTTGTCCTATTATGTATCATTAAGTTCTGAGTTCCGTGTTGTGATCTCCGTGACGATTTCTGCATAAACACCATGTTCGGGTCGTTTTTACCTCCACTTGTTTGTATGAGGGCTCATGTCTAATTTACGTTCTTTGTGTTGGGTTGTGTATAGTGGTGTCCAACAGATATTGCGTTGTGTTTTTGTTTTATTTTTCTTAGTCTTGTGTACCCTATGTTGCTCGTTTCTCTGGATTGTTCATGTCTGATTGCCCCTTCGGTATTCTTGTTTGTCTTCGTCTTGTGTACCCTATGTTGCTCGTTTCTCTGGATTGTTCATGTCTGATTGCCCCTTCGGTATTCTTGTTTGTCTTCGTCTTGTGTACTCTATCTTGCTCGTTTCTCTGGATTGTTCATGTCTGATTGC
>MJUT01043286.1:476499-492421 GCA_002080005.1 Gigantidas platifrons
TATTCTTGTTTGTCTTCGTCTTGTGTACCCTATGTTGCCCGTTTCTCTGGATTGTTCATGTCTGATTGCCCCTTCGGTATTCTTGTTTGTCTTCGTCTTGTGTACCCTATGTTGCTCGTTTCTCTGGATTGTTCATGTCTGATTGCCCCTTCGGTATTCTTGTTTGTCTTCGTCTTGTGTACCCTATGTTGCTCGTTTCTCTGGATTGTTCATGTCTGATTGCCCCTTCGGTATTCTTGTTTGTCTTCGTCTTGTGTACCCTATGTTGCTAGTTTTCTGGATTGTTCATGTCTGATTGCCCCTTCGGTATTCTTGTTTGTCTTCGTCTTGTGTACTACTCTATGTTGGCAGCTTCTCTAGATTGTCCATTTTTGATTGCCCCTTCGATATTCTCTAACGTTTACTTATAACAGGACCTATTGACATAAATTCTCTTGATAAATGGATAGAATCTATAAAGTAAATCCCGGGACCATCGTTGTCGTGAGCGTATGGTGGTTGAATTTATAAACTACCTGTGCAATCAAAGCCTTTCACAACTAATGTTGTAAGTTCGAATCCCGTTCATTGCGAGGTGTACTCGATATAATATTATGTGATAAAGTTCGTCAGTGAGTTGTTGCAGTTCTGTGGTTTTCTTCGGGTCCTCCGGTTTCTTCCACCAATAAAACTGACCACCACAATATAGCTGATTATTGTTGAAAATGATGTTAAAAACCACAATACCAACCCAAGTTAATTCCGCTTTTTGAGCAATTTAAAAGAAGACAAATTATGAAACAGAATATTTATCCATATTACCGCAGATGAAAATCAGCTTTTTTTTTCAAGACAGTGAAAATTATTCCAAAAAATTCATAACTCCCTTAATCGAAAACAAATCTGTATGACTAAGTTCATAAGCTGGTTTATATAATTACGTGGGGGAAGAGAAACAGATTATTTTATTCATATTCAAATCAGATTTGATGATAGACGATGATAATTATTCCAAAAACAATAACAAACTTAATGTAGAACACATGTGTAGGACTAGACAGGGTAAGGTCAAAGGGTCGCTTATATCACTCAGGAATCACAAAAAAATCAATAATGCGTCAACAACAACAAAATCTAACTGAACAACTCTTTTTTTAGTGTGATTTGTGTAGTTCAATCTTTGGCTTTCTCTTTATATTTATTATATTATTTTTTGTCTCTCCTCATTTAACCGGGCCCGAGTGGCTCAATGAGTTAGGTAGTTGGGTTACCTAATAACTCATACAAGCCTATCACCAATACGGCGTGGGTTCGCGCCCGGCTTTGTAAATTACAAAAAAGGTGCACTCGACTCGCAGCTGCAAGTGATAAACTTTACCAGTTGCCTGCCCACGGTCGGTGGTTCTCTCCGAGTACTCCGGCTTCTTCCACCATTAAAACTGGTCGCCGTGATATATCTGAAATATTGCTGAAAGTGGCGTTAAACACAATAAATCAAACAAATCCTCATTAGTAATGTCAATCTATCAGTTCTCGGTATTGCATTGTCTGTCTGTCTGTCGATTTAAGGTGGTACCATACACTTCAGGTAAAATTTGATCTGCTCGTTTAATTTTCTTATTTTTTTGGCAGCGTGTTTGAATATATCCACTGTAATAGATAAAAAAAATGTTTACAAATTCAAACCATTAGGCTCAGAGATATAAATTGACTAGCCACATAGCAGTTTTTCTACCTGTGGTTTTGATCACCGAGATGCTTGAAATCTGCATACAAACATATGATCAAAACGTTCAACTGATTTTAAAGAGTTATCTCCCTTTAGTGTTAGGTACAACCTTAATGCTTCTGATTACTCTCAGTTTGTGGTTTCTTCAAATGTTACCTAAACATCAAACCAAACAATTACACAATGAAAAATAATCTAACACAGTTCGTGTAACTCGGTTACATTGTAGACTACTAACACGCTACAGTATCATTAACATGGTTAATAGACAAATAAATGAGTATTGGAAATTGCGTTCTTGGCTGTCTGCTACTACTTACTTAGTAGTTTAACTGAATGAGGAATAGTGGAATCTTTGAGAACGAAAGACATTTTACCATTCATGGAGGGGAGGGCTATGTTTTTCCTTTCTAGAAATAGTTTCTGTCACCAAATTTCATAGAAAAGGAATTACCAAAAAGAAGCAAGTAATAACCAAGTTGAACCTATGAACCTACAGTTTTTACAGAGAAAGTTTGTGGTATAATTTTTTCAAGAATTTGTGCTTATTCAAACACGTCCAAAAATAAATCATCTGATTTTTGTCTGGGAAAACAAATTGATTTTGTCTCGGATGAAAGAACATACCTCCTAAACAGTTAAATGGTTTTAACAATCAATGCATTTGGATTACCTGAACAAAGCCAACAATTTGTATTAAATCACTTTTTCACATACGAAGGTATGGAATACACCTTTATTTTTGGAGGGGACCCGGGTGGCTCAATGAGTTAGGTCGTTGGATTTAACAGCTCATACAAGCCTATCACCAATACGGCGTGGGTTCGCACCCGGCTTTGTAAACTACAAAAAGGGTGCACTCGACTCGCAGCCGCAAGTGACAAAGCTTACCAGTTGCTTACCCAGGGTCGGTTTTTTTCTCTCCGGGTACTCCGGCTTCCTCCAACACTAAAACTGGTCACCATGATATAGTTGAAATATTGTTGAAAGTGGCGTTAAACACCAAAAATCAAAACAAATAATTTTGGATTGGAATCAGAAGTTTTAGTGAGTAATTATTGTTTATCACCAAGTGAGCAATGTTTAGCTTCATCATGGCGACAACAAGATACGTTTTATTTTTGAAGAGATCATGATGATATCCGCACTGTACTAAGCAAACACTCTTAGATGTTAGACTTTGTTAATGTTTGGTCACTTCAACAACAGTCCTTTTTTACGCATACTGATTTCGTGCTAACTAGTGTTTGCTCTTACCGCGCTTAATGCAGCTTAGAGAAGAAGCATGACGGGCCAATTTTAGATTCTTTTGTTTTCACCCGACTGGGGTTCAAACCCACGATCTATCACACTCTAGGCCATCATGCTAACCAGTACTCCACAGATGCTGATTTCCAGTTCTAATGTGAGACTAAATACAAAACTCATGCCGCCTTGTGTATGTAGAATACAACACTCCATATTATCCGTAATGCGGATATCAGCAGATCCCAATAAGGAAAATGTTACTGCAGTTGTCATCGCTGACCCGGTGCAATTCCAGATTTTTACCACATCGATTATCTCCATTTTAGCGTCATGACAATCAAAGCATCCGTTTATACGCCTATCCCAGTTTTGCAGGTTTTTTTTTAACCTACATGATTTATTCCTTTATAAGAAAAACCCTTAGATTAGAATAAGACATCGATTATGTAGGTAAATGCAAGTCCAACTGACATGGCTGTCCCCCAATTCCTGAAAACAAATTTATAAACTTGCTAAACACGATGAATGCCACTCGTGGTGTAGAAACTGACCCTCTGTCGGAGCACCTACGTCACCCCTGGTTTGTAGTTTGTCGTGCTCAATCTTTAGTTTTCTATGTAGTGTTTAGTATAAGGGTAATAACAAAATTACCGAACTCCGAACAATCTTCCAAAGGGAAAGTCAAAACTCATAAGTATATAAACAGACAAAATCGATCAACAACCGGAAAACTGGGAAAACCGTAATGACCCTGACTAGGTACAGGCATTTCCAAAGAAATGGTGGGTTGAATCAGATTTTACGGCGCCATCCCTCCCGCTTTCATTACGGTTCAAAGGTTCTGGTTGTCACTATACTAGTATATTATTGTTTCCTTTTTCCTTTGGTCATTGAGGGGCCCGGGTGGCTCAATGAGTTATGTCGCTGGATCTAACAACTCATAAAAGCATATCACCAATACGGCGTGGGTTCGTTCCCGGCTTTGTAAATTAAAAAAAGGGTACACTCGACTCGCAGCCGCAAGTGATAAAGTTTACCAGTTGCTTGCCCATTGTCGGTGGTTCTCTCCGGATACTCCAGCTTCTTCCACCACTAAAACTGGTCGCGATGATATAGCTGAAATATTGTTGAAAGTGGCGTTAAACACCAAAAATCAACCAATCAAACAATCCTTTGGTCATTGTATTGCATGTCCGTCTCGTCTTCGATTAACGACTTTTGCATAACTCTTTGGTATCTTCAACAAAGTTTTCTTAAGGACATACTTAAAGGGTCAAATTCAGTATCTGTTCTAAAAAGCAGCTGTTTTTCCTGGAATTTAATAATTATTTGAAAATAACTTTCATAATAACAAAATAATTACAATATGCAGATCTCATCACAAGAAAATAATTGAGGTGCAATATGTTATTATACTTGTTAGGGACCAGAGAGACATCTTAGCTATTCCTTGCAATTATCTTGCATCTATTGCATGTATCGCTTGTAACTTTTCTTTGATGTTAAGTCAGTCTGTAATCTTAGTTCAATGACCTTTAAATCCCGCGAGATTAGCACACCCACGACATTTTATGCCCTCGTACGCAATTTCCTCATTTTATATTTATTCGTTATTTAATAAGATTTGAAATTGATTTCCATCTGATTGAATACTTCCTGATAATCTCTGTACAATTAAATCTTGAGAGCCGGCAGTATATAATTATCTCCCTTTGTAGTTTGTATAATCTAGTAAATGCATACGACATACCAATTCAGTTCGGATTTTCCATATTTCTCTATTGATATTTTTAGTTTAGACGTCAGACTATGATATCATAAATGTGTAACCAAAATATTTAAAGATATTCACGATCAAAGGGGGTGTAATCAGGGGCGTATCCAGGATTTCAAGTTAGGGGGATCGCACTTAAAAAAAATCGCGTCGAGCGGAGGGAGGCGCGAAAAATTTTGGGGTATTTCGTGTGAAAAATCACGATTTTACGCAAAAAAATCATATTTTTTCCAATTTTAGGGGGGCGCGCGCCGGGTGCGCCCCCCTTGAATCCGCCCCTTGTAATGTTATTGCATAGTGTTTATGCATACATCACTGGGTTACCCGTGTGTTACGACCAATGAAATTGCATATTACATTTGAAAGAAGGTCAACAGAGAGGAAGTAGAATTATCACTTCCGCTTGTTAATATATACGATCAAAACTATCAATATATACATGTATTTCAAAATCCCATTGAGCTCGAAAGTATTAACCCTGTATAACACGGGTCCTAAGTATAATTTGTGGAAACAGTATCCTTGCCTCGGGAAGATGAATTCATGGGTGTCTATCGCCACCCTTAAGCTATTTCAGCTTTACAGTGGTGGTCAGTTTTATATGTGGAGGGCTGGAGTCAAATCGTGAACCTTAATAGTGACTAGTAATGATTACACTTATATGTAAACCTACAATTTCTAGATTTAATCCTAATCTGTTGTATATACGAACATAATACATTTACAAATACAGGCAGTCAAAAACGGGAAATGTTACATTTTCATTCCGTCTTCAAATCCTTATCTACAACTGGAAGTGAGCCACTCAGTTTTTGCTAAAAAAAAAATCTTTGCAATATTGAAACCTTTCTCGCTCGACTTTTGACATTATTAAAGACACACTGATTATTTAAGCACAACACTTGGAATCAAGTAGTAATTCCATTTATTTACAGAGTTTATTTGGACTAGTTGTATATCGTGCTATCATGTTAATTGCATAAGATTATTGAAGATATTATTTCTAGACAGAAAACACACGTGGTAATCCTCTGTCTGTTAAAAGTAGAATAAAAATAGGCCTGGCGTTCAGAAATCATTAATATAAATTGCTAATACGTCAAAGGAGTTAGCTATTACTATTAATAACCATAAATAGTGTTATTTGTAATACCATTTCAATGGCTATGATTTAATATAAATTCCAATGTATTATTAATATTCTTCTACTTGAATTATCGCGGTAAAACATAAAGATCAAATAATAATTGTGGAGAATAAATTCTCTGTTAACCGCTTAACTTAAAGCGGTAAAAGCATAAATTCTACAACATAACTTTGTGGCATAATGGTTATAGTGGTAGATTGTGGATTCCGCGCATTCCTGGTCAGAATAGTACCAAAGACCACAAAATTGCTTCTCGGCTTTGCTCGCTGTATTTAGGTGAAAGATCAAAGGCTTCTACTGGACTTGTCGCGTTAAAAACATAAATGTTACAAAATCATTGTGGAAAATTAATTTTCTGTTAACCGCTTAAGTGGTGTAATGGTTATAATGGTAAACTGTGGGTTCCACGTATACCCGATCAGATTAAAACCAAAGACTGCAAGATAGCTTCTCGGTTATGCACGCTGTATTTAGGTGTCAGAACAAAGGAAGCCTTACTTGACTTGTCTCGGTAAAAATATCAATGTTACAAAATAATTGTGAAGAATGTATTCTCTGCTAACCGCTTAGGTGGTGTTTGGTGATCGTAGCAGATCGTTGGTTCCGCGATCGGATCAAACCACATACTACTAAATTGGTATTTGCTGGTTGTAGACTTAGCACGCTGCCATTAAGTGCCACTTTTTTACGATAGGTCCATTCCATTCAAATCATGATCCATAAAATGGACCTATCCTCGTTTACTGGTTGTCTGGGACGAAATAAATATACAGCTCGTCGAGACTAATCGTTGGAAGTCCGTTGCATAGCAAACATTTTCGACCTTATCCAATATATCTTCTTTTTTCCTATGACAAACTCAATGTCCGTTCATAAGCCTGTCCCTTTGACATAACGTTTAGTGCCTGCACGCTTGTTTTCGCTATGAATATAGCAGAAATACTGCATTCATCAGACTAAGCGACAATTACGCAATTTATGAAAAACTGTCAAACAGGAAATGGAATTCCCTTTATAAAATGTAGAATATACCTGTCTACGACCATCTATAGGTGAACTGTATTAGGAACAAAATCTATTGATTTGGCAGGACTAAATGGCGTCTGTAGACGGACTTGTTGTATTGAAGTTTTCGACATATACTAAATATAGATCACCTTTCTATACACGTTAAATCTGTAGACAAAATAGTGTTGTGTAGAAGGCACATTTTATGTTACATAGGACTTAATGGCTATAAATATATATCCGAATATCAATTGTGAAGTTGTCTAACAATGAGCATAACTTGACTAGAATATAAAATATCAAAAGTCAACGGTGCTCCGGTTTCAACTACCAATAAAACTTACCGCTACTATATGACTGAAATATAGTTGAAAGTGGCGTTAGACACCAAATCCTAACCCCATTCTTTAAACATAGGACACTAATGTCTCGTTCCAGACTAAGGCTAGGTCGACTTGACACATCAACATAAATCTAGTTTTGTTTAATAAATACTATATACAGACGTCCTTGATATATTTTAAGCCATACATTGTAGACATATACCTATTTATCTGGATTATCATTAGATAATGATATAAATACCCTTTATTGACTGCTAAAATATAAATGTCCTTGTAAATTTTTGGTAGGGGTTGTCAAAGGGGTATTCTGAACGACTTGTAATGTTTATTACGACCGTTACATTTTAGTTGGAAAGTGTGGGTTTTTTTTTCAATATTATACTTGTACATTATGCCATTTCGAAAAAAGATGTAATTTACAAAAATGGGGATACACTGTATATGCTAAAATTATGCAAATGGGATTACATTACCTTTTTCTTTTTTAATGCCACAAAATAACTTAATGCCATAAAAGGACTATATGCCATAAAAGAACTTTATGCCACAAAATAACTTAATGCCATAAAAGGACTATATGCAATAAAAGAACTTTATGACACAAAAGAACGTTATGCCACAAAAGAACTTTATGCCACAAAAGAACTTTATGCCACAAAAGAACTTTACAAAAGAACTTTATGACACAAAAGAACCTTAGCCAATTTTGGCGATCCTGTTTCGGCCCTTTTGTTTACGTACTCCCAAAACTGTTAAAATTATTTGACTTTCCAACCTTTCGATTTTAAGTGTACCTGATAAAGGTTACTCCAGAAACGTACCTGATAAAGGTTACTCCAGAAACGTACCTGATAAAGGTTACTCCAGAAACGTACCTGATAAAGGTTATTCCAGAAACGTGTCGTGCGCACTAAATTAGATATCTACGTTTTTATTATGAAACAAAAGAACTTTATGCCACAAAAGAACTTTATGCCATAATTGGACTATGCCACATATTGAATTTTGACAAAAAAATTCTCAACAATTTGTTAATTTTAAAAATGGAGAGATGCGTCTTATTCTTCTTCTTTTATTGTCTTTTTTTTTTTTTTTTTTTTTTTTNGAAACGTACCTGATAAAGGTTATTCCAGAAACGTGTCGTGCGCACTAAATTAGATATCTACGTTTTTATTTTTTTTTTTTGGTTTTTGTTGTTGTTGTTGTTGTATGGTATTTCATTGATCATTAAGTTTTAAACCTTTACCCCCATTTGGTTGTCACAAAATTGTGCTTGATGAATGAAAGAATAAATGAATGAATGAATGATTGAATGAATGAATGAACTATTTTTCACAGTTGTTATTGAACCGTATCATCATAGCTCCACTATTTAAAAGTCATCAATATATTATACATACACTTCAAAAATAATTTTACTATGATACTAAACGTGATTGATTTCAGATTTACTAAAACCATTGATAAAAACTGTCAATTGTCGTAAAACATTCAATATAAATTGATATACCATTATCGATCCAAAATTCTCACGATTCAAGCCACCCGTTTAAAGAGAGGAAGCAATCTGATTGGATGATTGAAATTGATAGATGATTTAAAAGAACAATACCTCGTAAATTATATAAAGATGCATCTTGTATATTTTACTTTTATCTATTTGGACAGGCATAAATATGATGACAGAAATTTTATTACTGTTAATCATTGGATGTTTCGTTTGGTTTTACGGGTAAGTTGATTTAAATTTTATTTATTTTTACGTCTGAAACATATTATTTTTTTCTACCATGATAATGTGTGTCCATTGATAATATATAATAGTCGGAGAAAAAGTTTAAGGATTTTTCTTCTTTTTTTGTTTTTTGTTCACACATTTTCACTCAATATTTTACTAACTAGATATATATAATAGTATATAAAACGAGAGATAGTAATGTTTGTATGTTTAATTTATTAACTCACCTGATGCTAAGGTTTATGTGAGATTGTGTCATCAATTGACGTCCGTCGTCCGTCCTCGTAAAATTTTACAAAAATCCTCCTTGACACTGATTGTCCTTTTTCTTTCGGCAATTGGGTTGTGTGTCCTTCCGCGATTTACGGATTTTGGTTACCGCTTTAGTATCTTCTAACTTATCTTCACTGATTCCTAGATAAGAAGGTATATGTTGGTTCAAGACCGTTTCTCTCAGGATAAAAAAAAAGATCATGACTGATCCTTCTGACAGATGTAATATTACTTAATAATAAATATCTAACGAAATGAGGGCCCGGGTGGCTCAATGAGTTAGGTAATTGGATTACCTAACGACTCATACAAGCCTATCACCAATACGGCGTGGGTTCGCGCTCGGCTTTGTAGATTACAAAAAAGGGTGCACTCGACTCGCAGCCGCAATAATAAAGTTTACCAGTTGCTTGCCTATGGTCGGTGGTTCCCTCCGTGTACCCTTGCTTCTTCCACCACTAAACCTGGTCGCCATGATATAGCTGAAATATTGCTGAAAGTGGCGTTAGACACCAAAATTCAAATTCTAACGAAATGTATGGTCTTTCGTGAGACTAGTATACATATGTCATCCATTTGTTGGAATCAAATACTGAATACGAAATAGTATAATAGTATGGAATGAAATATCAATGTACTGAATTAATCGCTGATTGGCAGTACTATTTTTACCAGCAGAGGGTTAATATTTCAAGCAAGGAACACCTGTCTCAAAGAGTCAGCTATAGTGTGCAAATCATAACTTTTATCCTGCAATGAGAACTCTAGTAAGCAAATAACATGTGTCGAATACAGGTGTGCTGTATTTTGTATAATATACGAATACAGCTTCAAGACTTACTTTGGGGCCCACGAAAAGTTTGAAGAATATTTATTTTTCTAAATTAAAAAAAAAAAACACTATCTAACCTAAATTGCAGGATAAAAACAATATTAGTGTATTGTATATTTACGAAGGAAATTGTTCGATACTGTTACATAGTTTTATTAATGACACAGACGGGAAATACCGTTTATTAGTCACATCTTTACATGTATGTATATACCAGATANAAAAAAACACTATCTAACCTAAATTGAAGGATAAAAACAATATTAGTGTATTGTAGAAGAATATAGAAAATATTTGTATTCGGCACGGAACTGGGGGAAAATGCTCGGCTAAATCCTCGCATTTTCCTCCCAGTTCCTTAGCCTCATACAAATATTTTCTATATTCTTCTACAATACACCAATATTGTATATTTACGAAGGAAATTGTTCGATACTGTTACATAGTTTTATTAATGACACAGACGGGAAATACCGTTTATTAGTCAGATCTTTACATGTATGTATATACCAGATCGCTATAGCCGTAATTAAATTTAGTCAATACCGTATGAAATCGGTTTACGTGGGAGATATGATTTTCCGTGATCACGAGATCAAGGTAGCTGAATTAAAGTAAGAAGTATTATGACATATGCTTGCAAAATGAACCAATTGATAAATATGAACGTCAGTGGTGGGGTCAAAAGCACATCACCTTCCAAGAAAGGGAAATAGAAGATAGGGAAGGAAAAATAGACGATAGGGAACGCAAAATAGACGATTGGGAAAGGAAAATAGACGATAGGGAAAGGGAAATAGACGATAGGGAAGGGAAAATAGACGAAATGAAAATATACGATAAGGAAAGGGAAATAGATGATAGGAAAAGTAAAATAGACGACAGGGAAAGGAAAATAGACGATAGGGAAAGGAAAATATACCGTCGAAATAAAAATTTACGATAGGGAAAGGGAAATAGACGATAGGGAAGGAAAATAGACGATAGGGAAGGAAAAATAGACGATAGGGAAAGGAAAAAATAGACGAAAGGAAAATATACGATAGGGAAAGGGAAATAGACGATAGGGAAAGAAAAATAGACGATAGGGAAAGGAAAATAGACGATAGGGAAAGGAAAATAGACGATATGGAAAGGAAAATAGACGATAGGGAAAGGAAAATAGACGACATGGAAAGGAAAATAGACGATAAGGCAGGGAAAAATACCTCTTTTGTCAGATACGCGTGTGGTAAGTTTACCTTGACAAAGGTATCTTCAAACTCTATCTTGTAATTGTTGTATGCTATTTTGTGCTTCTTTGTCTGTAAACATATGCCGACTTATCACCGGATTTTTTTTATAAGATTAACAAGCACGACGGATGCCACTAGTGGAGCAGAAACTGCTTACGCTTCTGGAACACACGAGTTCACTCCCGATTTTTGTTGCTCAATCTTTAGTTTCCTATGTATTGTTTTGTAGATCATTGTGTTACTCAATCTTTAGTTTCCTATGTATTGTTTTGTAAATCATTGCTGGTATTTTCATGTGATATTTTGTCATTGATTGACGTCTGTCGTCCGTCGTCGTAAACTTATACAAAAATCTTCGCTGACACCGATTGTCATTTTTCTTTCAGCCATTGCATTTTCTGCCCTTCTTCGACTTATGGGTTCTGATTACCTATTTAGGTATCTTCAATTTTTTTTTTTTTTTTTTTTGGAATCAATAGTTTTCATCGTATACATGTATATCATACATGAAATTGAAAAATTACAATTTAGAAGAATTTAATTTCGATTTATTTTGTCACTGTGATTGTCATTTTCTACATATTATCCGTGGAGACTCCAGGGGTATAGAAATATGGCTTAATTGCTCTCCTGCAGGATACAAGATCTTCCGAAAAGGACGTCTGCTGATTTTGCTGGACGAATTAAATACACACCTCGCCCGTTGGGTGGTTCGTAATTTAGTGTCTAGTGTGTGGAGAATTTCGCCCTCCTTGCACGTTAAAAGACAACTTACATCAGCTTTCTATGGTCTTTGGGGCGCAAAAAAACAAGCGATCGGATAGAGGATCGTCTGCACTGGAGGCCACCACGGTAATCGTTACAACATTAAGATAACCAAATCGTTATTTACTATCAATAATGTACATATCAGGGCTCACTCTGTATAGATGACTAGTCTAACACAACCAGGGCCCTGGTGGCTCAATTAGTTAGGTAGTTGGATTACCTAACAACTAATACAATTATATAACCAATACGACGTGACGTTAAACATCAAATCAAAACATATCAGGGCTCCCTCTGTATCGATGACTAGTCTAACACAAATGGTTTAGGATTATGATTGTGAGACATTAGCCGACATTCCTTTAATTATATCATGGTGCTCAGTTTTATTGGTAGAGCATGCAGAAGAAAACCACCGATCTGCCGCCAAACAGTGATAAAATTTAAAACAAGACACTGCATCGAGTACACCTCGCCTCGGTTTGGATATCAAACTGTTGTCTTTATTGACAAAAAAAGGATTTAAATTGACTTGTGAAGTGCCATATTGAAAGCGGGAATGATCAATTGTTCTCTGCTGGTAATAAAAAAAGGGAACGTTGTGTTTAAGGAAACATTTTTATGATTGATGTTGACTATATGGAACGCCATATTGATAGCGGAAATTCTCAATTGTTCTCTGTTTCCTAATATAGAACAAAGAGAACGGTTCACAAGGCTAATTATATCATGATTTCACTTACATTTTATTCGAGAGCAAAAATGTCGTGATATGAACATAATATATTGTATTCTTGTATTTATATAAGAAAGAAATAACATTGTCTTGTCGTGAACGTACAAGCCCAATCGTGACCCATTAGGGTTATCAATTGCCTTGGTTCTTAAAGCACGAAAGTATTAGTAAAGGTAATTTACCTGTCACTTAACTCGTCATTCACATTGATGGGAAAATAAGAAAATTGTATGAAAACCGTATTAAATGCAGGTTTCAGATGACAATCGCATCATAATATACAGGTTTCTGGTGAAAGCCGCATCATAATATACAGGTTTCGGGTGAAAGCCGTATTACAATATACATATTCGGATCTTGATCTTGATCTTGATCTTGAAAGCCGTATCATAATATACAGGTTTCGGGTGAAAGTTGTAAATACAGGTTTCGGGAGAAAGCCGTATTACAAAATACAGGTTTCGGGAGAAAGCCGTATCCTAATACACAGGTTTCGGATGAAAGCCGTATTACAATATACAGGTTTCGGGTGAAAGCCGTATTACAATATACTGGTTTCGGGTGAAAGTCGTATTACAAAATACAGGTTTCGGGTGAAAGCCGTATTACAATATACAGGTTTCGGGTGAAAGCCGTATAACAAAATATCGGCTTCGAGGGAAAGCCGTATCCTAATATACAGGTTTCGGATGAAAGCCGTATTACAATATACAGGTTTCGGGTGAAAGCCGTATTACAATATACTGGTTTCGGGTGAAAGTCGTATTACAAAATACAGGTTTCGGATGAAAGCCGTATTACAATATACAGGTTTCGGGTGAAAGCCGTATATAAATATACAGGTTTCGGGTGAAAGCCGTATTTCAATATACAGGTTTCGGGTGAAAGCCGTATTTCAATATACAGGTTTCGGGTCAAAGCTGTATTACAATATGCAGGTGTCGGGTGAAAGCCGTATCATAATATCCAGGTTTCGGGTGAAAGTCGTATCATAATATACAGGTTTCGGGTGAAAGCCGTATCATAATATACAGGTTTTGGGTGAAAGCCGTATTACAATATACAGGTTTGGGGTGAAAGCCGTATTACAAAATACAGGTTTCGGGTGAAAGCCGTATTACAATATACTGGTTTCGGGTGAAAGTCGTATTACAAAATACAGGTTTCGGGTGAAAGCCGTATTACAAAATACAGGTTTCGGGTGAAAGCCGTATTACAATATACTGGTTTCGGGTGAAAGTCGTATTACAAAATACAGGTTTCGGGTGAAAGCCGTATCCTAATATACAGGTTTCGGATGAAAGCCGTATTACAATATACAGGTTTCGGGTGAAAGCCGTATTTCAATATACAGGTTTCGGGTGAAAGCCGTATTTCAATATACAGGTTTCAGGTGAAAGCCGTAGTTCAATATACAGGTTTCGGGTGAAAGCCGTATTACAATATGCAGGTGTCGGGTGAAAGCCGTATCATAATATCCAGGTTTCGGGTGAAAGTCGTATCATAATATACAGGTTTCGGGTGAAAGACGTATCATAATATACAGGTTTCGGGTGAAAGCCGTATTACAATATACAGGTTTCGAGTGAAAGCCGTATTATATACAGGTTTGAGGTTTCCGGTGAAAAAAAACTTGTGTCATTTAATGAGGACATGCGCATAATTGTACATCAGTCTCACAGAAAATAATATCCATCCTGAGCAATGGAGAACTCGCGAGGCCTGGAATTGAGCTGTTTTGAAAATGTCACACGACAGTGACGTGAACTCTTTTAGCTTCATGATTTAATGTTTATAATCTTGTTGTTGTCATGAATTACTGCAGACCTGATATTACAAAACAACCATTCAAGATAATAATAGCCTACTGGTATTTAACGTCGCTGTTAACAATAATTTCAGTTATATCGTGGTGGTGTACCAGGATATGTCTACTCGCTTACTTTTGCTTCAATGTGATAGTGCAAAAGCGTGTTGGTGTTGTATACAGCGGACATCTAGTAGACTCATCGAACTGTAGCTTCTTCAAGACATGTTATATCTGAAAATATTGCTCTCTTGGTATTAAACAACAATCCTTCACGCACATAATCAACATATGAAGGTTTTTAGTACATATTGCCATGAGCGGCAATTCAACTCTCATATTTTGTGGCGTAAATATACTCTAATTTCGCTTGTTATGCAATAAATGCGCCAATACACTCGGCAACAGGAAGTGCTGTCTACCAATAACGATAATGTGTTTGTGTTCTAGGTCTTATGTTTCTCTCTCATGGCAACATTGTATTATGTTTTGGAATTTCTAGTCTCTTCAAATGTATTTTTAGCTTCAGGGATTTCCTTAACCTATAAATATTTTTTACTTTAAGGTATTTGTGTTAATGCTAGTTATGGAATGATGCTCAATTTCTCTTGACATTAAATAATTCACAATTTAAAAGTATAAAACTCCAATAAAACTATCCTAATTTAGCCTGCCAACCGAATTGTTAGGTAATACAACGAGAATCAATACATACATGTTATACTACAACAATGTCACGTATACTATTAAGTTGTGAATGGGAAAAACGAAATAAAATACATTAGTCTTAATTAATGTAAATATACAGCATCTTGATTTATGAGTTACATGCCATATCTCCATGGGACATTATGTGATCACTCTTTCAACACGTGTTATCTTTCACGCATTCGGAGAGGTTTGAAGAATTCATCATGCTTTCCTTCACGAAGGGCTGATGGTAGCTAGACAGCTACTGAACTAAGGGTCTATGTAGTTGAATTTTGATGCCATCACTTCGACAGTCTTACAGTCGCCACGATAACATGGTTAGCCGTTACGGAATATGTGGACCAAATGAACGAAAACATGTTCAGTATGTCGTAATCACAATCCGCCTTTTCCTCATTCATGACTTATCACCATGTTCACAGCAAGAATAACACCACGACGGGTGCCCCTAGTGGAATAGGAATTACTTTAACTTTCCGGAGCTCATGAGTTCCCTCTGTTTTAGTGAGATTCGTGTTGCTTTATCTTTAGTTTTCTGTGTCGTGTTTTGGAGATCATTGTTTGTCCTTTTTAGTGGGGTTCGTGTTACTCGA
>MJUT01043294.1:2737-13018 GCA_002080005.1 Gigantidas platifrons
GGACAAATGATAAAGGACAAACAATGCAATGGCCAAATGATAAAGGACAGACAATGCAAAGGACAAATGATAAAGGACAAACAATGCAATGGCCAAATGATAAAGGACAGACAACACAATGGCGAAATGATAAAGGACAAACAATGCAATGGCCAAGTGATAAAGGACAGACAGTGCAATGGCGACATGATAAAAGACAGACAATGCAATGGCCAAATGATAAAGGACAGACAAGGTAATGGAATGGACAAATGATAAAGGACAAACAATGCAGTGGCGAAATGATAAAGGTTATACAATGCAATGGCGACATGATAAAGGACAAACAATGTAATGGCCAAATGATAAAGGACAGACAATGCAATGGCGCCATGATAAAGGACAGACAATGCAATGGACAAATGATAAAGGACAGACAATAAAATGGCCAAATGATAAAGGACAGAAAATGCAATGGCGATATGATAAAAGACAAACATTGCAATGGCCAAATGCTAAAGGAGAGACAATGCAATGGACATATGATAAAGGACAAACAATGCAATGGCCAAATGATAAAGGACAGACAATACAATTGACAAATGATAAAGGAAAAACAATGCAATGGCCAAATGATAAAGGACAGACAATATAATGGACAAATGATAAAGGACAAACAATGCAATGGCCAAATGATAAAGGACAGACAATATAATGGACAAATGATAAAGGACAAACAATGCAATGGCCAAATAGTAAAGGACAGACAATGCAATGGACAAATGATAAAGGACAGACAATGCAATGGACAATTGATAAAGGACAAACAATGCAATGGCCAAACGATAAAGGACAGACAATATAATGGACAAATGATAAAGGACAAATAATGCAATGGCAAAATGATAAAGGGCAGACAATACAATGGCCAAATGATAAAGGACAGACAATACAATGGCCACATGATAAAGGACAGACAATGTAATGGAGACATGATCAATGACAGACAATGCAATGGAGGAATGATAAAGGACAGACAATGCAAGGGACAAATGATCAAGGACAAACAATGCAATGGCGACATGATAAAAGACAGACAATATAATGGACAAATGATAAAGGACAAACAATGCAATGGCGACATGATAAAAGACATACAATGCAATGGACAAATGATAAAGGATAAATAATGCAGTGGCGACATGATAAAAGACAGAAAATGCAATGGCGAAATGATAAAGGTCAGACAATGCAATGGCGACATGATAAAAGACAGACAATGCAATGGCCAAATGATAAAGGACAGACAATGCAATGGCGACATGATAAAGGACAGACAATGCAATGGGAAAATGATAAAGGACAAACAATGCAGTGGCGAAATGATAAAAGAACATACAATATAATGGACAAATGATAAAGGACAAACAATGCAATGGTAAAATGATAAAGGACAGACAATACAATGGCCAAATGATAATGGACAGACAATACAATGGCCAAATGATAAAGGACAGACAATGCAATGGCGACATGATCAATGCCAGATAATGCAATGGACAAATGATATAGGACAGACAATGCAATGGACAAATGATAAAGGACAAACAATGCAAAAGCCAAATGATAAAGGACAGACAATACAATGGCGAAAAGATACAGGACAAACAATGCAATGGCCAAATGATAAAGGAGAGACAGTGCAATGGCAACATGATAAAAGAAAGACAATGCAATGGCCAAATAATAAAGAACAGACAATGCAATGGCGACATGATAAAGGACAGACAATGCAATTGCCAAATAATAAAGGACAGACAATGCAATGACGACATGATAAAAGACAAACAATGCAATGGCCAAATGATAAAGGACAAACAATGCAATGGCCAAATGATAAAGGACAAACAATGCAATGGAAAAATGATAAAAGACAGACAATACAATGGCCAAATGATAAAGGACAAACAATGCAATGGCCAAATGATAAAGGACAGACAATACAATGGACAAATGATAAAGGACAGACAATGCAATGGACAAATGATAAAGGACAAACATTGCAATGGCCAAATGATAAAGGACAGAGAGTGCAATGGCGAAATGATAAAGGTCAGACAATGCAATGGCGACATGATAAAAGACAGACAATGCAATGGCGAAATGATAGAGGACGGACAATGCAATGGCGACATGATAAAGGACAGAAAATGCAATGAACAAATGATAAAGGACAAGCAATGCAGTGACGAAATGATAAAGGACATACAATGCAATGCCGACATGATAAAAGACAAACAATGCAATGGTCAAATAATAAAGGACAGACAATGCAATGGACAAATAATAAAGGACAAACAATGCAATGGCCAAATGATAAAGGACAAACAATGCAATGGCAAAATGATAAAGGACAGACAATACAATGGCCAAATGATAATGGACATGCAATACAATGGACAAATGATAAAGGACAGACAATGCAATGCCGAAATGATAAAGGTCAGGCAATGCAATGGCTAAATGATAAAGGACAAACAATGCAATGGCCAAATGATGAAGGAGAGACAATGCAATGGCGAAATGATAAAGGTCAGACAATGCAATGGCGACATGATAAAAGACAGTTAATGCAATGGCGAAATGATAGAGGACGGACAAGGCAATGGCGACATGATACAGGATAGAAAATGCAATGGCAAAATGATAAAGGACAGACAATACAATGGCCAAATGATAATGGACAGACAATACAATGGCCAAATGATAAAGGACAGACAATGCAATGGCCAAATGATAAAGGAGAGACAGTGCAATGGCAACATGATAAAAGACAGACAATGCAATGGCCAAATAATAAAGGACAGACAATGCAATGGCGACATGATAAAGGACAGACAATGCAATTGCGAAATAATAAAGGACAGACAATGCAATGACGACATGATAAAAGACACACAATGCAATGGCCAAATGATCAAGGAGAAACAATGTAATGGCCAAATGAGAAAGGACAGACAATACAATGGTCAAATGATAAAGGACAAACAATGCAATGGCCAAATGATAAAGGACACACAATGCAATGGACAAATGATAAAGGACAAACAATACAATGGCCAAATGATAAAGGACAAACAATGCAATGGCAAAATAATAAAGGACAGACAATACAATGGCCAAATGATAATGGACAGACAATACAATGGACAAATGATAAAGGTCAGTCAATGCAATGGCCAAATGATAAAGGACAAACAATGCAATGGCCAAATGATGAAGGACAGACAATGCAATGGCGAAATGATAAAGGTCAGACAATGCAATGGCGACATGATAAAAGACAGATAATGCAATGGCGAAATGATAGAGGACGGACAAGGCAATGGCGACATGATACAGGACAGAAAATTAAATGGCAAAATGATAAAGGACAGACAATACAATGGCCAAATGATAAAGGACAGACAATGCAATGGCGACATGATCAATGACAGACAATGCAATGGACAAATGATATAGGACAGACAATGCAATGGACAAATGCTAAAGGACAAACAATGCAAAAGCCAAATGATAAAGGACAGACAATACAATGGCGAAAAGATACAGGACAAACAATGCAATGGCCAAATGATAAAGGAGAGACAGTGCAATGGCAACATCATAAAAGACAGACAATGCAATGGCCAAATAATAAAGGACAGACAATGCAATGGCGACATGATAAAGGACAGACAATGCAATTGCCAAATAATAAAGGACAGACAATGCAATGACGACATGATAAAAGACAAACAATGCAATGGCCAAATGATCAAAGAGAAACAATGTAATGGCCAAATGAGAAAGGACAGACAATACAATGGTCAAATGATAAAGGACAAACAATGCAATGGCCAAATGATAAAGGACACACAATGCAATGGACAAATGATAAAGGACAAACAATGCATTGGCCAAATGATAAAGGACAGAGAGTGCAATGGCCAAATGATAAAGAACATACAATACAATGGACAAATGATAAAGGACAAACAATGCAATGGCCAAATGATAAAGGACAAACAATGCATTGGCCAAATGATAAAGAACATACAATACAATGGACAAATGATAAAGGACAGACAATACAATGGTCAAATGATAAAGGACAAACAATGCAATGGCCAAATGATAAAGAACATACAATACAATGGACAAATGATAAAGGACAGACAATACAATGGTCAAATGATAAAGGACAAACAATGCATTGGCCAAATGATAAAGGACAGAGAGTGCAATGGCCAAATGATAAAGAACATACAATACAATGGCCAAATGATAAAGGACAGAGAGTGCAATGGCCAAATTATAAAGGAGAGACAATACAATGGTCAAATGATAAAAGACACACAATGCAATGGACAAATGATAAAGGACAAACAATACAATGGACAAATGATAAAGGACAGACAATGCAATGTCGAAATGATAAAGGTCAGGCAAAGTAATTGCCAAATGATAAAGGACAAACAATGCAATGGCCAAATGATGAAGGACAGACAATGCAATGGCGAAATGATAAAGGTCAGACAATGCAATGGCGACATGATAAAAGACAGACAATGCAATGGCGAAATGATAGAGGACGGACAATGCAATGGCGATATGATAAAGGACAGAAAATGCAATGGACAAATGATAAAGGACAGACAATGCAATGGCGATATGATAAAGGACAAACAATGCAATGGCCAAATGATAAAGGAGAGACAATGCAATGGCAACATGATAAAAGACAGACAATGCAATGGCCAAATGATAAAGGAGAGACAATGCAATGGCAACATGATAAAAGACAGACAATGCAATGGCCAAATAATAAAGGACAGACAATGCAATGGCGACATGATAAAGGAAGACAATGCAATTGCCAAATAATAAAGGACAGACAATGCAATGACGACATGATAAAAGACAAACAATGCAATGGCCAAATGATCAAGGAGAAACAATGTAATGGCCAAATGAGAAAGGACAGACAATGCAATGGACAAATGATAAAGGACAAACAATGCAAAAGCCAAATGATAAAGGACAGACAATACAATGGCGAAAGGATACAGGACAAACAATGCAAATGCCAAATGATAAAGGAGAGACAGTGCAATGGCAACATGATAAAAGACAGACAATGCAATGGCCAAATAATAAAGGACAGACAATGCAATGGCGACATGATAAAGGACAGACAATGCAATTGCCAAATAATAAAGGACAGACAATGCAATGGCCAAATGATAAAGGACAGACAATACAATGGACAAATGATAAAGGACAGACAATACAATGGACAAATGATAAAGGTCAAACATTGCAATGGCCAAATGATAAAGGACAAACAATGCAATGGCCAAATGATAAAGGACAGACAATACAATGGACAAATGATAAAGGACAAACATTGCAATGGCCAAATGATAAGGACAGAGAGTGCAATGGCCAAATGATAAAGAACATACAATACAATGGACAAATGATAAAGGACAGACAATGCAATGGCCAAATGATAAAGGACAGACAATGCAATGGCCAAATGATAAAGGACAGACAATACAATGGACAAATGATAAAGGACAGACAATGCAATGTCGAAATGATAAAGGTCAGGCAATGCAATGTCGAAATGATAAAGGTCAGGCAAAGCAATGGCCAAATGATAAAGGACAAACAATGCAATGGCCAAATAATAAAGGACAGACAATGCAATGACGACATGATAAAAGATAAACAATGCAATGGCCAAATGATCAAGGAGAAACAATGTAATGGCCAAATGAGAAAGGAAAGACAATACAATGGACAAATGATAAAAGACAGACAATACAATGGCCAAATGAAAAAGGACAAACAATGCAATGGCCAAATGATAAAGGACAGAGAGTGCAATGGCAAAATGATTAAGAACATACAATACAATGGACAAATGATAAAGGACAGACAATGCAATGGCCAAATGATAAAGGACAGACAATGCAATGGCCAAATGATAAAGGACACACAATGCAATGGTAAAATGATAAAGGACAGACAATACAATGGCCAAATGATAATGGACAGACAATACAATGGACAAATGATAAAGGACAGACAATGCAATGTCGAAATGATAAAGGTCAAGCAAAGCAATGGCCAAATGATAAAGGACAAACAATGCAATGGCCAAATGATGAAGGACAGACAATGAAATGGCGAAATGATAAAGGTCAGACAATGCAATGGCGACATGATGAAAGACAGACAATGCAATGGCGAAATGATAGAGGACGGACAATGCAATGGCGACATGATAAAGGACAAACAATGCAATGGCCAAATGATAAAGGACAAACAATGCAATGGCAAAATGATAAAGGACAGACAATACAATGCACAAATGATAAAGGACAGACAATGCAATGCCGAAATGATTAAGGTCAGGCAATGCAATGGACAAATGATAAAGGACAAATAATGCAGTGACGAAATGATAAAGGACATACAATGCAATGCCGACATGATAAAAGACAAACAATGAAATGGCCAAATAATAAAGGACGGACAATGCAATGGACAAATAATAAAGGACAAACAATGCCATGGCCAAATGATAAAGGACACACAATGAAATGGACAAATGATAAAGGACAAACAATGCAATGGCCAAATGATAAAGGACAAACAATGCAATGGCAAAATGATAAAGGACAGACAATACAATGGCCAAATGATAATGGACAGACAATACAATGGACAAATGATAAAGGACAGACAATGCAATGCCGAAATGATTAAGGTCAGGCAATGCAATGGCCAAATGATAAAGGACAAACAATGCAATAGCCAAATGATGAAGGACAGACAATGCAATGGCGAAATGATAAAGGTCAGACAATGCAATGGCGACATGATAAAAGACAGACAATGCAATGGCGAAATGATAGAGGACGGACCATGCAATGGCGACATGATAAAGGACAGAAAATGCAATGGACAAATGACAAAGGACAAACAATGCAGTGACGAAATGATAAAGGACATACAATGCAATGCCGACATGATAGAAGACAAACAATGCAATGGCCAAATAATAAAGGACAGACAATGCAATGGACAAATAATAAAGGACAAACAATGCAATGGCCAAATGATAAAGGACACACAATGCAATAGACAAATGATAAAGGACAAACAATGCAATGACCAAATGATAAAGGTCAAACAATGCAATGGCCAAATGATAAAGGACAGACAATGCAATGGCCAAATGATAAAAGACACACAATGCAATGGACAAATGATAAAGGACAAAAATGCAATGGCCAAAAGATAAAGGAGAGACAATACAATGACCAAATGATAATGGACAGACAATACAATGGACAAATGATAAAGGACAGACAATGCAATGTCGAAATGATAAAGGTCAGGCAAAGTAATTGCCAAATGATAAAGGACAAACAATGCAATGGCCAAATGATGAAGGACAGACAATGCAATGCCGAAATGATAAAGGTCAGACAATGCAATGGCGACATGATAAAAGACAGACAATGCAATGGCGAAATGATAGAGGACGGACAATGCAATGGCGATATGATAAAGGACAGAAAATGCAATGGACAAATGATAAAGGACAGACAATACAATGGCGAAAAGATACAGGACAAATAATGCAATGGCCAAATGATAAAGGAGAGACAGTGCAATGGCAACATGATAAAAGACAGACAATGCAATGGCCAAATAATAAAGGACAGACAATGCAATGGCGACATGATAAAGGACAGACAATGCAATTGCCAAATAATAAAGGACAGACAATGCAATGACGACATGATAAAAGACAAACAATGCAATGGCCAAATGATCAAGGAGAAACAATGTAATGGCCAAATGAGAAAAGACAGACAATACAATGGACAAATGATAAAAGACAGACAATACAATGGCCAAATGATAAAGGACAAACAATGCAATGGCCAAATGATAAAGGACAGAGAGTGCAATGGCCAAATGATTAAGAACATACAATACAATTGACAAATGATAAAGGACAGACAATGCAATGGCCAAATGACAAAGGACAGACAATGCAATGGCCAAATGATAAAGGACACACAATGCAATGGACAAATGATAAAGGACAAACAATGCAATGGCCAAAAGATAAAGGACAAACATTGCAATGGCAAAATGATAAAGGAGAGACAATACAATGGCCAAATGATAAAGGACACACAATACAATGGACAAATGATAAAGGACAAACAATGCAATGGCCAAATGATAAAGGACAAACAATGCAATGGCAAAATGATAAAGGACAGACAATACAATGGCCAAATGATAATGGACAGACAATACAATGCACAAATGATAAAGGACAGACAATGCAATGCCGAAATGATTAAGGTCAGGCAATGCAATGGCCAAATGATAAAGGACAAACAATGCAATGTCCAAATGATGAAGGACAGACAATGCAATGGCGAAATGATAAAGGTCAGGCAATGCAATGGCGACATGATAAAAGACAGACAATGCAATGGCGAAATGATAGAGGATGGACAATGCAATGGCGACATGATAAAGGACAGAAAATGCAATGGACAAATGATAAAGGACAAACAATGCAGTGACGAAATGATAAAGGACATACAATGCAATGCCGACATGATAAAAGACAAACAATGCAATGGCGAAATAATAAAGGACAGACAATGCAATGGACAAATAATAAAGGACAAACAATGCAATGGCCAAATGATAAAGGACACACAATGCAATGAACAAATGATAAAGGACAAACAATGCAATGGCAAAATGATAAAGGACAGACAATACAATGGCCAAATGATAATGGACAGACAATACAATGGACAAATGATAAAGACAGACAATGCAAAGCCGAAATGATAAAGGTCAGGCAATGCAATGGACAAATGATAAAGAACAAACAATGCAATGGCCAAATGATGAAGGAGAGACAATGCAATGGCGACATGATAAAAGACAGATAATGCAATGGCGAAATGATAGAGGACGGACAATGCAATGGCGACATGATACAGGACAGACAATGCAATGGCAAAATGATAAAGGACAAACAATACAATGGCCAAATGATAATGGACAGACAATACAATGGCCAAATGATAAAGGACAGACAATGCAATGGCGACATGATCAATGACAGACAATGCAATGGACAAATGATATAGGACAGACAATGCAATGGACAAATGATAAAGGACAAACAATGCAAAAGCCAAATGATAAAGGACAGACAATACAATGGCGAAAAGATACAGGACAAACAATGCAATGGCCAAATGATAAAGGAGAGAGAGTACAATGGCAACATGATAAAAGACAGACAATGCAATGGCCAAATAATAAAGGTCAGACAATGCAATGGCGACATGATAAAGGACAGACAATGCAATTGCCAAATAATAAAGGACAGACAATGCAATGACGACATGATAAAAGACAAACAATGCAATGGCCAAATGATCAAGGAGAAACAATGTAATGGCCAAATGAGAAAGGACAGACAATACAATGGACAAATGATAAAGGACAAACAATGCAATGGCCAAATGATAAAGGACACACAATGCAATGGCCAAATGATAAAGGACAAACAATGCAATGGAAAACTGATAAAAGACAGACAATACAATGGCCAAATGATAAAGGACAAACAATGCAATGGCCAAATGATAAAGGACAGACAATACAATGGACAAATGATAAAGGACAGCCAATACAATGGACAAATGATAAAGGACAAACATTGCAATGGCCAAATGATAAAGGACAGAGAGTGCAATGGCCAAATGAAAAAGAACATACAATACAATGGACAAATGATAAAGGACAGACAATGCAATGGCCAAATGATAAAGGACAGACAATGCAATGGCCAAATGATAAAGGACACACAATGCAATGGACAAATGATAAAGGACAAACAATGCAATGGCCAAAATATAAAGGACAAACAATGCAATGGCAAAATGATAATGGACAGACAATACAATGGACAAATGATAAAGGACAGACAATGCAATGTCGAAATGATAAAGGTCAGGCAAAGTAATGGCCAAATGATAAAGGACAAACAATGCAATGGCCAAATGATGAAGGACAGAAAATGCAATGGCGAAATGATAAAGGTCAGACAATGCAATGGCGACATGATAAAAGACAGACAATGCAATGGCGAAATGATAGAGGACGGACAATGCAATGGCGACATGATAAAGGACA
>MJUT01043294.1:22438-32991 GCA_002080005.1 Gigantidas platifrons
TGATGTTGATCTTCTACAACATTTTTATTTTGATTAAAAGGAAGGGATTTGATTGTACATTGATCGCAAATAAAAGAATTGTGTACATCATTTTGCGTTTTTTTCTTTAGAAATTTGGTTGCTAGTGATATTTGTACATTTTATGTGGGTTTTCTGGTCGCAAATTGAGCAGTTGATAGATTTACTACTTTTTATGACGCCCTTTGAACATTTACTACACGGATATTTTGGATTCCGTTTAGATGGATTTGGCCCTGGATGTGGATGGATATCACCACTTTGTAAGAGAAAGAATAGAAAAAGAGACCCGGTAGAGGTTTTGGAAAAAGTGTGCTGACCAGAGTTGACAAAAATATTTTCCATTCGTGCATGACGAGTTTCATGATCAAAATGAACTTCGACTGCCAAAAATATTTTTATATCAAAGATTAAAACCTTTCCAAAATCACTTTTTTGGAAAGAATTTAGATCAGAAAAGTCAAAATAATGATGTCTACATATTAAATTTGTAGGGGGAATTGACAATTTGTAATAGTTGTTGATATAACCAGCAATAAAAACATAAAATGCGGAGACCAAAAACACACCTCGTCCACCCGTCATGCTGACCTTGCAACCTGTGAGGGGTAAAATATAGGCATAAAGTGTCTTTATGCTAATTAATTTACCCCGAGCGTTAGCGAGGCGTAAAATATAGGCATAAAGTGCCTACCCGTGGTAAAAATAATATAAATTCGGGCTACCATGAATTATTTCGATTCTAATATGTAAAAAATGGTAAAATATCGTTATAAATTGTCGATGACGTCATAAATTACAATGGGTGTAGGTATATATCAATTTTACTACGGGTTTGGACTCGAAGCGTTTGAAGGACGTCATATTAGAATTAATAGTTATTACAGTTAATAAAAACATCAATACTATTTTATTGATTTTGTATTTTTTCTTATATATAACTATATCATTTATTCAACATCAACTGGTTTGTACAATGATCTAAGACGCCCAGGGAAACACACTTAGGGCTCCTGTTTTCGTACACTTCATTTTTCCAGGGAAAACATAAATGAGTAATTGTCAACTCCCTGAAAACACTTTATAAAATACAAAAATGTACAACATAATATCATATCATTAAATATATTAACTAACTGTATGTTCTTCTTTATGTTTTATTTAACAAGTAGTTTTGACTCTTATCTATGTATTTATTCCAACAACCATTGTCTTAACGTATGAGTGAACTAAGTCAACCACTCAGTTCCATCTGATTGGATTCTTTGTTTAGATATATTTATTGTTGAAATTTGCAGTTTGTATCTAAATAATGTAATCTTTATAAAAGATAAGATTCTACTCGCTAGATAGGTGACCTTATCAGATTTTTGGCCATCTTGTTTCGACCCTCGTTTGCTCCCGAACACTTAATTTTTAACGTAACTGATGATGGCTATTACAGAAACGTGTCGTGTGCACTAAATTAGATATCTACGTTTTTATTGCCCCAGTTGTCATTTCAATTAAGCTGCTGCAAAAATGTGCCCGATTTTTGTTCAACTGGAGGGTGGAAAAGGGGGGGGGGAGGGTACTCACGGCAAAATTGAGTACACTGGCTCAACCGGTCTTTGAAAAACAATCCGTATTGATATATTCCCTCAGCATCAAAATGATATAAATCCATATATATTTTTGTATTTGAAATATGAAAACTATACCCTTACATATATTATTCAGTTCTTTATTATAAGGGGCCGTCATGGTCGTGATATAATCTAGTTGGATTAACAACCACCTATTATATTTACAATCAGTGCCTATCACCACTAACGTTGTGAGTTCGAACCCCGTTCAGGCGAGGTGTATTCGACATTATGTAATAAAGTTTGTCAGTGACGCGACAGGTCGGTAGTTTTCTCCGGCTTCCTCCACCCAAAAAAACTGACCGTCAGGATATACAATGTGGCTGAAATATTGCTAAAAGTGGCGTTAAACACCATAACCCTATCCTTCCCCCATTATATCAGACTAAAATCCAAAACACATGGGTGAATTGTACACATTCACATAATAAATACTCATATGATTATAGACGATTGTGTCACGGAAGTCAAACCAGTGGTAGAGTGGTAGGTACATTTAAACTTTAACACCCCTCACAGTGTTTACTTTAACATTATTGAAAATGTATGGATACTATATTGAAGTACATGTTCAAAGAAGAATAAATAACATTCAAAATACAGCGTCAGCATGTTTCACGGGTACTTGGTCCAGCTCTCTACGAGGTATGCTTCTCTTGTGCGTAATGCTATGTTTCCCGGTTAGTCAAGCTCTAGAGGAGGTGTGTTGATTTGTACCTTACGTTAGGTTGTTTCACGAGTCCTTGGTCCAGCTCTCTACGAGGTGTGTTTTATTTGTACCTTACGTTTGGATGTTTCACGGGTACTTGATCCAGCTCTCTACGAGGTGTGTTTCACTTGTGTGTAATGTTAACATGTTTCCCGGGTACTTAGTCAAGCTCTAGAGGAGGTGTCTTGACTTGTACTTTACGTTAGGATGTTTCACGGGTTCTTGGTCCAGCTCTCTACGAGGTGTGTTTGACTTGTACCTTACGTTAGGATGTTTCACGGGTCCTTGGTCCAGCTCTCTACGAGGTGTGTTTGACTTGTACCTTACGTTAGGATGTTTCACGGGTCCTTGGTCCAGCTCTCTACGAGGTGTGTTTGACTTGTACTTTACGTTAGGATGTTTCACGGGGACTTGATCCAACTCTCTATGATGTGTGTTTGACTTGTAACTTACGTTAGGATGTTTCCCGGGTATGTGACCCAACTTTCTACGAGGTGTGATTTGTACCTTACGTTAGGACGTTTTACGGGTACTTGGTCCAGCTCTTTACGAGGTGTATTTGACCTGTACCTTACGTTAGGATGTTACTCGGGTCCGTGGTCCAGCTCTCTACATGTACGAGGTGTCTATGAGTTGTACCTTATGTTATGATGCTTCTCATGTACTTGGTCCAGTTCACTACGACGTGTGTTTCACTTTTCCATAATGTTAGGATGTTTCCCGGGTACTTAGTCAACCTCTAGACGAGGTGTGTTTGACTTGTACCTTACATTAGGATGTTTCACGGGTCCTTGGTTCAGCTCTCTACGAGGTATGTTTGACTTGTACCTTACGTTAGGTTGGGCTAAATCTCTACGATGTGCTTGACATGTACCTTATGATAGGATGTTTCACGGGTACTTGGTCCAGCTCTCTACGATGTGTGTTTGACTTGTACCTTATGGTAGGATGTTTCACGGGTACTTGGTCCAGCTCTCTGCGAGATGTGTTTGATTTGTACCTTATGGTAGGTTGGGCTAAATCTCTACTATGTGTGTTTGACTTGTACCTTATGTTAGGATGTTTCCCGGGTACTTAGTCAAGCCCTCTACGAGGTGTGTTTGACTTGTACCTTATGGTAGGTTGGGCTAAATCTATACGATGTGTGTTTGACTTGTACCTTATGGTAGGATGTTTCACGGGTACTTGGTCCAGTTCTCTGCGAGATGTGTTTGATTTGTACCTTATGGTAGGTTGGGCTAAATCTCAACTATGTGTGTTTGACTTGTACCTTATGTTAGGATGTTTCCCGGGTACTTAGTCAAGCTCTCTATGAGGTGTGTTTGACTTGTACCTTATATTAGGATGTTTCACGGGTACTTGGTCCAGCTCTCTACGAGGTGTGTTTGACTTGTACCTTATGGTAGGTTGGGCTAAATCTATACGATGTGTGTTTGACTTGTACCTTATGGTAGGATGTTTCCCGGGTACTTGGTCCAGCTCTCTACGTCTACGAGGTGTGTATGAGTTGTACCTTATGTTAGGATGTTTCCCGGGTACTTAGTCAAGCTAGGATCTTTCCTGGGTATTTGGCTCATCGCTCTACGAGGTGTGCTTGACTTGTACCTGAGTAAGGATGTTGCACGGGTACTTGGCTCAGCCCTCTACGAGATCTATTTTTAAAAGTATACCCCGTTAGGATCTTTTCCTGATATATGATTCACTTCATTACTCTGTGTGGTTGACTTGTACCTTATGTTAGGATGTTTACCAGGTATTTGTCTAGTTCACTACTCGGTGTGGTTGACTTGTATCTTATGTTAGGAGGTTTACCAGGTATTTGTCTAGTTCACTACTCGGTGTGGTTGACTTGTATCTTATGTTAGGATGTTTACCAGGTATTTGTCTAGTTCACTACTCGGTGTGGTTGACTTGTATCTTATGTTAGGAGGTTTACCAGGTATTTGCTTAGTCCACTACTCGGTGTGGTTGACTTGCACCTTATGTTAGGAAGGTTACCAGGTATTTGTCTAGTCCACTACGCAGTGCGGTTGACTTGTACCTTATGCTAGGATGTTTACCAGGTATGTGTCTAGTCCACTACTCGGTGTGGTTGACTTGCACCTTATGTTAGGAAGGTTACCAGGTATTTGTCTAGTCCACTACGCGGTGCGGTTGACTTGTACCTTATGCTAGGATGTTTACCAGGTATTTGTCTAGTCCACTACTCGATGTGGTTGACTTGCACCTTATGTTAGGAAGTTTACCAGGTATTTGTCTAGTCCACTACTCGGTGTGGTAGATTTGTACCTTATGTTAGGAAGTTAACTAGGTATTTGTCTAGTCCACTACTCGGTGCGATTGACTTGTATCTTATGTTAGGAAGTTTACCAGGTATTTGTCTAGTCCACTACTCGGTGTGGTTGACTTGTATCTTTCGTTAGGAATTTACCAGGTATTTGTCTAGTCCACTACTCAGTGTGGTTGACTTGTACCTTATGTTAGGATTTGATTTGATGGCGACTGGTTTTAGTGGTGGAGGAAGCCGGATTACCAGGAGAGAACCACCAACCATGGGCAAGCAAGTGGCAAACTTTATCACTTGCGGCTGCGAGTCGAGTGCACCCTTTTTTGTAATATACAAAGCTAGGCGCGAACACACGCCGTATTGGTGATAGGCTTGTATGAGTTGTTAGATCCAGCGACCTAACTCATTGAGCCACTCTGGCCCCTCTCTAGTTCGAGGTTTGTTTGACTTGTACCTTATGTTAGGATGTTTACCAGGTATTTGTCTAGTCCTCTACTCGGTGTGGTTGACTTGTATCTTGTGTTAGGATGTTTACCAGGTATTTGTTCAGTCCACTACTCGGTGTGGTTGATTTGCACCTTATGTTAGGATGTCTACCAGGTATTTGTCTAGTCCACTACTCGGTGTGGTTGACTTGTACCTTATGTTAGGATTTGATTTGATGGCGACCAGCTTTAGTGGTTGAGGAAGCCGGAGTACCCAGAGAGAACCACCGATCATGGGCAATCAATTGGTAAACTTTATCACTTGCGTTCGCGAGTCGAGTGCACCCTTTTTTGTAATTTACAAAGCCGGGTGCGAACCCACGCCGTTTTGATGATAGGCTTGTATGAGTTGTTAGATCCAGCGACCTAACTCATTGAGCCACCCGGGACCTCCTTATGTTAGGATGTTTACCAGGTATTTGTCTAGTTCTCTACTCGGTGTGGTTGACTTGTATCTTATGTTAGGATGTTTACTAGGTATTTGTCTAGTCCACTACTCGGTGTGATTGACTTGTATTTTATGTTAGGAAGTTTACCAGGTATTTGTCTAGTCCACTACTCGGTGTGGTTGACTTGTATCTTATGTTAGGAAGTTTACCAGGTATTTCTCTAGTTAGATTTTTGTTGGTTTTAGTGGTGGAGGAAGCCGGATTACCAGGAGAGAACCACCGACCATGGGCAAGCAACTGGTAAACTTTATCACTTGCGGCTGCGAGTCGAGTGCATCCTTTTTAGTAATTTACAAAGCCAGGCGCGAACCCACGCCGTATTGGTGATAGGCTTGTATGAGTTGTTAGATCCAGCGACCTAACTCATTGAGCCACTCTGGCCCCTCTCTAGTTCGAGGTTTGTTTGACTTGTACCTTATGTTAGGATGTTTACCAGGTATTTGTCTAGTCCTCTACTCGGTGTGGTTGACTTGTATCTTGTTAGGAAGTGTACCAGGTATTTCTCTAGTTCGAGGTTTGTTTGACTTGTACTTTATGTTAGGATGTTTACCAGGTATTTGTCTAGTCCTCTACAATGTGTGGTTGACTTGTTTCTTATGTTAGGAAGTTTACCAGATATGTGTCTAGTTCGAGGTTTGTTTGACTTGTACCTTGTGTTAGAAAGTTTACCAGGTATTTATGGATGGTTTGCTGAACAATAAGAATAAAACGTAGATATCAAATACAGTATGCACAACACGTTTCTGGAATAAGAATAATGTTTCTAAGACCCTAATCTTGGAGATTTTAAATATGAAGAGATATAAATTAAATTCAATCATGCACTTAAAATCAAAAAATATCAAGGTTAAGGTATGTGCTAGTTTTTGATGTGCATCAACAATATTTAGTCAAGCACTCCCATAGTGACTGGAGAAACAGTTTTCTGACAGCGGTAGTTGCCATTTTGTTTTCAAACAACCTTAATAAAACTGCAATGAAGTTTACTGTCAATTTTATTTACACTTGATCCTTTGATGTTGTAACTCAAAAATGGAATATAAAAAGCTTACAGACAATCAACATGAATGGATCTTTGGTCCAGAAGAGCTAAAACATACACCATATAAACTTACATAATATAACAAACATGGCATAATAAACACACAGGAGGTGTAACCGCTCACCTGGTGTTCAATTTGACTTCTAAATTTTATAGAATAAAAACCAGCCAATTCTTTTTTTTTGGGCCATTTAATGAATTTCTACTAATAGTACTAATACACACATAATTTTGAAGACAAATATCATTTCGAGACAATGTTTTTAGCAGAAGATTTTAATGTGATTTTTTCTGATAATCAGTAAAAACAGACTGAAAGAAAAACATGGAATATACCTTTAGCTACTCTATGTAGCTGCAATTAAAATTTGAGCTCATATTAGCATTAATAGACAGATTAAAAAATGGCATAAAAGGCTGCCATCTTGAATGAAGGTCAAGCAGTCGGCCATAATTTTGTAAGAGGACCTCCCAAGTACTATTCCAGCCAAACCTGGTTAAAATAGGATAAGTTGTTTCACAGGAGAACTTTGAAATTCGATTGTATTATCGGTATAAATCATCTGAAAGAAAAGTTCACAGAAAGACTGCAAAAATATGTTAAACTACTCATTGCCATTTAGCTGCAGTTAATATTTGAGCTCATGTTGAATGATATAAAGCAGCAATAGGCAATTGAAGAAATATAAATTTAGTAACGGAATCCACCTTGAATGTATGACGAGGCTGCTGGACACAATTTTGAAGGGGAGGGCACCATTCCAGTCAACTTTCGTGGTTAAATTTGGTTCAGTTTTATAGGGAAAGATTTAAATTTGAAAGATTATGATGTATGACGGACAGACGACAGACACTAAGTGATGGCATACGTTTACATGGCCTTTGTCCAGGTGAGCTAAAATGACACACACACAAATTGATTACTGTTCTAACAAAATAATGAGACATACAAACGGATCAATAAAACCATTTCATGTTCTAATAAATCGATACATTTCCCCTATATCAACCCAGTTTTAAGAAAGTTGATTCTACTGTAAAAATCTAGAGTTTATTGTTTTGTTCTTACTCTATAAACTTAAACGTCTTAATAATATTTTGATTTACTTTTTACAAAATACATCTACAACTTGTTTATAGTAGTTGTTATTGTATTTTTACAATTCATGATACAAGTATATTGTACTTCAATTCTGGTAAAATTTATGTTCAGAACTTTTAAAATATATTCTCAACAACCAACAAACTGACTGCCAGTAAATTACATCTCAGAAGATGAATGAAGATTTGGACCAACAACAACCGTACCACCGCCTGTAATTACATATCAGAGCGATAACTGAGAACTGAAAGGATGTACAATGGACCCCAATACAGATTAATAATTTAGTCTTGCTAATTACAATCTAATTTAGCTTCCCAAATATTAAAAAAAACATGTTTGATGATGGAAATGTATAAAATTATGTAAGAGAATACACTCCGTGTATAATCTTCATCATATAATTACATATAAAAATTGATTAATAAAAATAATCCAATGTTTCATAGAAATAAATGACACACACATTGATTAATTAAAACACAAATTAGTTCATTAACAATTTCTTACTGACAAATGAGTAAAATGACAAATTATGGTTTTCTCCTCAAAGCCAGCAATAATAAATGACATAAACTTCATGTTTGTCTTCCATATATAGATAATAATAAATGATATAATGTATTCATGTTTGTCTTCTATATATAGACAATAATAAATGATATAATGTATTCATGTTTGTCTTCTATATATAGATAATAATGAAAGCACCAAAGGTGATGTTAAACGATCGAACATGCTTACATGTAGATTTTTTGTATGCTATGCACAATCGCAAAATATCAGTATACTTCTAGAAAAAGATGTCAAACTTTGAAATAGTAAACTGAGAGCAAACTCCAGAGACATCAATATGTTATTCACATATAGGGGGAACTACTAATATAATTATTGAATAGTGCCAAAAATGGAAAGAACAGTTGGTGTAGGAGCTACTACTATAACATGCAACAGCCCAGTTTTACATTCTATTACATTATTATTTTATTTCCCATCAACTGTTTACCAGACACTACATCTGTTTTGAAGGGGCAAGCAAATCAATGTGACAGTCAAAGTAAAATATAGTGCATTTGTGGGTTTAATTTTATACCTTGGAAAAGGGAAATATTTTTCTATATGCTATATAAGCCAACATCAACATCAACATTCAGTTCCCGGAATTCCTTCATCCATTTACGGACACCTACTGGAGTATTATACAGGTTTTTATTCTCATTATATGTGTCCAAGTTTGTTTGCCGGTTGCCCTACATCGATACTTTCATTTCATGCCTATTTTTAGGTGGAACATACTTTAAAAGAATGTATTGTTGACATAAATACGTCAGCAGTGAGTCAAGGTTAACAGGTCAAAACCTCTTCTGGATTTTCTAGACTTTTCATTAGATAGTACGTCAAACATTAGAACACGTGTTGTCTAAAGCACTGGTTCCCAATCCTAACCAAAACTACGATGGTCGAGAACTAACGACACTGACAAACCAGTTGAATTGTAACCCCCCAGCAGCGTAGGATATAAATAGACTAGATGTTTTAAAATTTATTCTAAAATTAAAAACAGAAAACACACATTTCGGAACAGGACAAAAGTAGAAAGGTACAATTTTTGTACACTTGCTGAAATATCCACACGCACTTTTTGTTGTTCAAATGCCAATTTTCAGACGCAGTACGAAAATCAAAGTCTCTTACATAGTAAACCAGTGTTCTAGCTATGATTTCAAAAGGGCAGGGTGCTACTTCTGAAAAGGGCACTTTTATGCGTAAACGTTGGCTGAAAAAGGACACTTTAATGTGCAGAGCTTCTATAGCTACAGAGTTAATATGGTCAGTACTTGATTCGTGCTCTTTAACTTTATCTAGTCAAAGTTACACACATCCTGTTGTAGCCCATATATTTTTCATATTGTGTCTGGTACACAAGAAACACTTCATACTATTTTCAACACACTCAAGCCATGGTCGATTTAACTTCCAATTGTTATCAAAGTCCACTTTGTGACCACTATGTCCTTTTCTAGGAGTGTCTGAATCAGTTAATTTTCTATTTAATGGGTTAATCTGTGGTTCATTTACTTCAAAAAATAAAGATTGCTGTCTAGTAAAATATAAACTTCAATCCAAAGTAGAACAAAATTTGATATAATTGATCTTTAATTTTTTTTATAGCAATGTTGTAAAGTTTTTCAAAATATCTGTATTGTAATGGATGTCTATTTACGCATGTGTGTTATTACTACAGGTAATGTATAGAACTGGTTGTTGCTAAATATTGTCTTTGTTTCAGTTTAAGTAGACAGGTTTTTATTTCAGATTAAACTTAAGTGGTTTTATTGTGTTTGATAATAAAATATTGTAAATGGCATATTAGATTTTGTTAATTTTGGTTTGTTTCAAGTACAAATGTATAACAAAGGGAAATAACTCATTTTTTTATATCGTCTTACGAAGTTGAAAAATACGATGTCAAACTTTTGTTTTCCTTTGCCACTTTCTTTCAAAGGTCTTTTCCGGGAAGGTATTGTGAATGATATGAATTTCAAAGTTCAAATTTTTATAATTACCGTGAAATCTAATAAGAAAATCGATCGATATACGTTACATTAGTTAATGTTCTAAATTTAACTTTGACATATTCAAATTAGATAGGGGGCGCTACAATGTAAACATGAAACAGTTCTTCGAAACGTGAACCAAACTGGCGACATATAAGCGACAAAAAATGAACACATATAAAAAGGGCACTTGTGTTTACGAAAAAGATTTCCACGTTAGTCACAAAGGGCAGGGCGCTGTTACAAATAGAGACAAATGGCATGGCGTCACTCGGACA